>JAQFZE010004650.1:0-11029 GCA_034695245.1 Dicyrtomina saundersi | reverse complement strand
TCGGAGCTGTGTGGAGCCGTGTGGAGCTGTGCGTTGGAGCTGCCTTCGTCAATTTCCAATTCTGGAGCCCATGCCTTTGAGTGTTTGGGAGAACGGCGCTTCGGTACTAGATCGGTCATCCTTCGTTCTCTGCTGTTTGGCTGACAGTGAATTGAATGTCAAGGATATTTATCTTTTGCTTATTTGCAATAGAATATAAATGGCGTGTAATGTATTGGGAATGCCGTTGATGAAGGACAAGGTAAAGGTACGGATCTGGTCCAATTTCCCCATACGTTCTTATCATGTACGCCCAGACGTTCCAAGTAAAATTAAAAATCCAGTGGGGATTCTGCATAAACCAATCACTATAACCTGTAGTAATGGAGTCATTCTTCAAGATGTTACCAATCACATATGAATCAAAGTATATGGCAACATAATCTTTAATGTTGAAGTGCACGCGAATTACAGGTTCGGAATTTTGGTTGTGCCTGTGCCAGTCTTCTTTCCAATACTCCAGAGGGCCAGTATTTTGAAGTTCAACTGGTTGCAGAAGTAGTGACGACTTTAATTGCACAACAAAAATTAGTAGAAGTAACTGAATTGAGAGTAGTACATGTATTTTCATGGCTGCTTAATTTTGCTGAACAAATCCTGCTACATGTAGAATTATTTAAGGAAAATAAATTTATTGGAAACAAAACTTAAAAATATTGAAGCAGAGTTCTTGCAGCTCTAAATTAAAGCGTATTTTAATTTAGTATTTTTAGCTAAACGATTGGATACACTTTTGTTATTGTTAATACTCACGATAAAATTTGTAATGTAATCATTTTTGCCAAAGAGGAAAAGTCTCGGTTTAAAAATTTAATTTAAACTAAAATTAACGCTGACTAGAAGTTGACGAGGTTTTCAATTAAATTTGAATAAATAAATTTATTTTGAATAACCACAGACAACAACAACAACAGGAAAAACTTAATGAAAAAAAAACAACAAATGACATAATTGACTTAACTGTGTAACTGTGTACGTTTAAACTCACGTAATCCTTATAAAAATAATAATTATTATTTTGTTGATGTGTGAGTTATAAAAGTATTAACTTTATAAAGCAAACAAAATTGGGAGCATATGTTAATGTTTAAGAAATTGTTTTTACCACAACCGGTAAGGATATTTTTTACAGTAGAAAAGCAGTAAGTACAATTCGACAGAAATCCTACCCCAAGTTAAGTACTTTGACAGCAAAACCAATAAAAATGCTGAGATATAATTTAATTACCAAAAGTATGTTGCGCTTTTAGCTCATTCGAGACTGTACGGTACAAAATTATTGTATGTAATTCTGCTATAGTCTGTTCATGATACGATTATAGTTGTAACGATATGAAATAATTAAGTACGCACCATTAAATTAGTCAGCGTCTTTAACTTATAACAAATGATTGTCGATCCTCCTCCAGTTTAAAGTATGACCTCACGTAAAACTTTTGATAATGCGTACATTTTGAAGTAGCGTATAGTGCTTCTATTTTGATTTTTGAGACCTTGCTACGATTTTGTTTGATTTTATAGTTACACAAGAAACTTTTTTCCAAGATATATTTCCGAAGTAGATTTAATTTTTTAGTATTTTCGAAATTTCATTTAAATGGCAAATTATGTAACAATTCTTACAGGCACAAGTAACTTAAGCATATATCGTTTGTGAAGAGTCAAAGTGACCCATATCCAATTTAAGCTTGAATCAAAATGAAATATGTAATAAAAACAAAATGAGAAACATGCGTAACAAGTTAATTAAAAGTTTTAGAAAAGTGCAAAATGTGCTATTTAAATGATTTTGAAAATGTGTAAAAAGTTCTATTTACAATTTTGTAAAAGTTGCAAACAAGTTATATTTACTTGTTTTTAAAAAGTGTGGATTATTCTATTTACATGTTTTTAAAAGGTTCAAAATGCACTATATTCAAGCTTTTCTGAATTTAATTAGTTTGTTGATTGTGCATTTTGTATTTAGCTTTAAATGGATATGGGTCATTTTGGTTCTTTACAGACGATCTTCAGTAATATTTTATAACTGATAAATTGTATAACAAAACAGTATACAAAGGGTTAGCGATATATTATGTATATACCAAATAATGCTAATTGCCAAGCACAACACCACTACCATATTATCCTATATTTTGATTTAATCGATTTCGCTGTAAATAAATGCAATTTAACAATTCAGACATTCACCACCGTCTTCCATACAGTCCCGTCCATGATTTAGGTTTACGTTACATTCCCAAACAACAGGAAGGGGAGAGATGACTTCCTTCAAAATTTGATTAATCTGAGAAAAAGAGGGTCGCTCAGTAGGTGCAATTTTCCAGCAATCTTGCATTAATTCAAATCTGCGGGAAATAACACTAAAATTAAAAAATCATTTCCGTACAGTGATACAAAAGCACATACAGATATTATGTAGTTAGATCGCAGGTCTGTAAATTTTGTTTTCGGGTTTATACTTTTATACACTGACAAACTAATCGTACGAACAAATAACTTACAAATCTTGATTTGCATATTGAGGCGATGGAAGACGATCTCCTCGGATGAGTCTATCCACGAAGCCAGAGTCCCAGGTGCCTCCAGCATACGGCATCTGGGCCAATGAAAACATTTCCCATAAAGTCACACCAAAGGACCAGACATCTGATTTGATAGAGAATTTCATGTCGTTCAACGATTCCACTGCCATCCATCTCCATGGTAATGGAGTCTAATAAAATATAAATTATTTTTATAATTTGAGTAGCCAGTCTTACGGACGGAATCCAACAGCTTTTATAATGTGCAAAAAATACTATAATACTTCTAAATGGTAACCTCAGAGTCTAACGATTTCTTGTATATAGCATAGTTCAAAAGTTGGCGGGAAAGTCCAAAGTCACTTATTTGTGCCACACGCTCAGATCCCACTCTTGTGAGAAGAACATTACGAGCAGCTAAATCCCCGTGAATTACCTGTTCAAAAAATAATAGCTTTCCAGTAAGGGTAAAAATATTATTGTAAATCCACATTTTGTAATATTATATCGTAATAAATATTATAACGTTTATTTTCTGTATTTTGTATCAACCTTTTTTAATGTGAGATACATCATGCCTTCAGAAATGTCAACTGACCATTTTAATAAATCTAATGTTGTTGCTGTAATTAAGCCAGAGCACTCGTCCCCATAATAAGTTTCTTCAATGACTTCCGTCTTACTTAGAATGCAGATAAAAAATTTGAAATTTAATATCAATATATGTTAGGGATAATCCACAAAGGACGTCATGTAAAAATCCCAATTTTTTAGTTTCTTTATATGAGCCCCATGTCACCAGCTTAACCATTACGTAAACGGTTATCTTTAACATGGAATACCAGCAGTAGTATTAATTGTCAAGTAAGCCCATTGACTTTACCGATGACATTATTTATGGACGATCCCATAATGCATTTAAATAGGCGTTGATTCGGTAATCGGAAGTGTATTTTTACTTACAGCCTCTTACCATTGCCACTCGACAAACTTTCCAAATTAGCAAATAAATCTTTAAAATTTGACTGATTTCTTTTCAAAAATTTATGCAAATCCCCCAATGGACAGAGCTCCAGCGCAATGAAAATTTCTCCTGAATTAAATTAAAATTAAATTGTAGTCAAGAATTTTGATTTAATTGTTTTGTTATTATTTTCCCACTTACGATTTTTAATGTTGGCGGTGTAAGTCCCTACAAGTCCCACAATGTGATTATGCCGTCCTAAATAAGCCATGATTTTGGCTTCTGAAAGCATTGCTTTAAAATATAAAACTTTCACATCTGCTTTCACTGTTTTCACTGCCACAGGCATTAATTCATTGTTCTCCTTATTTCGTAATCGTCCACGCATGACGCAGCCAAATTGACCTGAGCCTATGATTTTGCTTGGTTGATCTAATTTTAAATACACGCACCACACCACATAAACGAGAAATGGGTTAGGACATTCTTATAGTGAAAGTATATAAACGTAAGTAAATTCCAAGTGTGTTATGTTGTAAAAAAATTAATGTTTACCAAAAATTATTTGATCTTTTTCAATTTCAAAGTCCTTGACGAAAGGCATCGATTCAGGCAAATCTTGATTATTTTGGTCTCCGCTTACAAACTCACCATCAAAGAAATCCTTAACTTCCTCTTTAGTCAACGTACGGATTTCAGATTGCAAGTATAGAATTTTATTCTTGTAAAAGATGAACGAGGCAATTAGCGCTAAGATTAGGGAAATAATAATCGCAGTCCCAGCAATTGCAGCAACACCAAGGTCTATTTTCGTACCCTTCTTGTCATCACTTTCCATCAATGTAGGTCCAGCTTTAACATAATTAACATTTCATATTCAAAAGGTAATATCGTTTGTGAAGAACCAAAATTACCCATATACAATTTAAGCTAGAATCAAAAAGAGCTATGTAAAAAAACATGCGTACAATGTTAATTAGGAGTTTTTGAAAAGTGTAAAATATTCTACTTACATGTTTTCGAAAAGTTTAAAATTTTCTATTTGCATGTTTTTAAAAAGTTTAAAATGTTCTAACTACAAGTTTATGAAAAGTGTAAAATGTTCTATTTACATGTTTTTGAAAATTTCAAAATGTTCTGTTCGCATGTTTTTAAAAATCTTCAAAATGTTATATTTACATGGTTTCGAAAAGTGTAAAATGTTCTAACTACATATTTTTGAAAACCATAAAATTTTGTAGTTACATATTTTTTGAAAGTGCAAAATATTCTATTTAAATGCTTTCAAGACATGTTTCAATATTTTTGTAGATAGTGGATATTGCTTTTAGCTTCAAACGTAAATTAGTCATTTTGGTTCTTCACAGACGATATACATATTGCAATACAAGTTTAAATACCGAAATAAATACGAAAAAACTGTAATATTGATGTTGTACCAATATTTGGTTCTGTTGTTGTAGTAAAAAACAAATCAGTGTAATTATATGGAAAATTCTGTCTAGCAGACAGAAACTGCTTCTCATAATCGTCATTCCATCCAAAAGCATTTCTTGCTAATTCCCTTAAATCCACATTTACAGCCGCTGACCACAAATGAACAAACCAGCCCATATTCAGCTCATACTTACGACCATACTTGACACCTATTTGTGGGTCGTTGTCACTCAGAATTTCAAAATAGCGATTGAGCACTGCGTTACCATTACCTTTACCATCAATGCTATCCTTTGAGCCGGAATAAATAGGAAGAAACCAATGACGAAACCAAACCTTCGAGGTTAAATCGATATCCACGCTATTCAAGACCTTGACCCTGTATCGCTCGGCCTGAGAGGGTAAATTCAAATTTGTGTAGAGGTCAAATGTAAAAATATCTGACCAAGCAGTGTAATGAAGTCCACGACCAGGTAGTTTCCAAACTTGAAATGACGGTGTTCCAAAACGTTGCTTTGAGGATCTTTCAACAAAATAAGCCAATGTATTTGCCAGGAGGTCCAAAGCATCTCCTTGAGTCAGATTCTTTTGAGATTGAGATTGTAAACTTGGAAATGGAATGTGAATTAGATTGAGATCTTGAGAAGTGGCAATTGAATATTCTAAGTATGGGTTAAAGAAGGAACATTCTGGATGAAAGACAAGATTTAGATACGGATTTGGTCCAAATTCACCGTAAGTTTGTTTCATATACGACCAGGCATTTGAGGTAAAATTAAAGAGCCAGTTGGAAGTTTCTATAGTTGAGAGCCAATTTGTATTATCGTGGACAGGAGAGGTTGTTGTTGATGCACTGCCTCGGAAATTGATTTGATTTAAAGTTGAATTCAAAAAATATGCAGCTACGTAATCATGACGATTTAAATAAACTCGGGTGTAGTTGTCTTTGCCCATGTGCCAATCATCTACCCGATTTTGTGGGGGCTCTAGGGTTTGATTTGTAACTGGTGAAAGTAGTGACAACGTGGACTGGTCAGCAATAGTAACAATTATTAGAAGAAATTGAAATTTCAGAAGCACTATCTTCATTGTGTCAAAAATATGTTGTTATCTTTGTCTTTAGAATTCTGATGAAAATTAATTTTAAATGTGAAAAAAGACCACGCAAAAAGTCACTAAATTATTAAAGTTCGACTCCTTTACAGTATTAACTAGTTTATACTTAGGGAATGTGAGTGCAAGAGGACAACAACCTACTACATCCATAAGAGGAAAAAATCTAGTCAAGTTTAATTTTAAATATGAGTACAAATAGTAAATTGACCATACATAAGTATAATGGAATGCCCTACGTGTAATCAGTTATTATGGAAACGTAGTCAAAAGGAAAACAATAAACAAAAAATTAACTTAAAAACAATATTATTTATTAGTAAATGATGAGCGGATGAGAAACAAAACCACATATCTATTTCAGTTAAATTATTTTATTTTAAATTAACATACATACGAGGCTCATTCATTAGGGGTAGTACAACCGAATTGTATGTTACCCTATACTAGCGTACAAACTCGTTTGTAATTATCCACATAATAATCACAGTATGGTGACGATAATTGTCTAAAGATATATAACTACTTTTGCATAACCAATTCCAAACCATGAATTATATTGAAATATTACATTTTTTTTAATGAGCTCAAATTCAAATTGAAATGTAAAAGGGATTATCTGGAATTATGTAACTCTAATAACGTGTTACATTCCGTCCGCAAGACGAGCCGCTTTACTAGTATGATGATTACATTATGTACCGTATATCTTCTAATGCAACGTGGGTCGTTGTATTCAAACTCAGAGGTTTACCCCCCGCGTTATATTAGAGACCCGCGTTGTATTAGAGACCCGCATTGTATTAGAGACCCGCGTGCATGAGTTTACACTTTGATTAATGCAAGAATAATTTCACGCAATATCTCATAACTTTTATTTTTGAAATAGTATTAAATATTACAATATGAAATCGTATTTTTGTCATGCGGTTTGCATATTATATATTTCTTAAATAAAAATAAAATTGTGTAGCAATAAATGTATTACGTACATAGAGATTTTGAATTAAAAATCGCGATAGGTATATTAAATTTAAATGTGTTATTTTTTTGTTATATAATTTAACAATATTTACTAAAATGGACCTCACATTCACATAAGATTATATAGATAATAAATAATAGTTTTAATAACATATTATATAATTTTTAATTTGAGATAGCAGGGAGATAGTTGCCCTAATCATTGGTGGGCGGTTCTCACCAAGTACAATTTTGAAGTGGTCGGTGGGTTTTAGAGCATGAAATAATGGATGGGACCACCTTCCCCCAGCTATCTCCAATTAAAAATTCAGCAATATGTTTCTTTCAATGTGATACTCGTTGGCATGGATTTGTAAGGCATTTATCATGCATAAAATTGTTGACATTGCATTTAGAGTTGAGTCTCAATTTTATTATTGAATATGCGGCGGCCTTCTTCATTTTTATTACCTTTAAATTCCGGACTTTTAACTTCTGTAGGCGTGGGAGTCCCAATCATCTTCCCTAGAAGATTGTGAATCTGTTGAAATTTTGGTCGTTTAGAGGGTTCCACATCCCAGCATTCTTTCATCATTTCGTATCTGCGAGGTTAGAAATTAAATCAAATGTATAAAAATAAAAATTTGTAATGGATTTATAAAGCGTAAGATGATCTGTAAGCCTGGGGGTAAGTGGGTATGGAAGTACAGGTACAGGGCTATGATTGGTTTTTTTTTAAACTATACATTGACTGGGTGGCATGCGTAGGGATGAGAAGTCGTTCCCCCGCAACAAGTTTGTCCACGAAGAAAAGGTCAAAAGTCCAAGCTCCATATGGAACTTCCCCCAGTGAAAATATTTCCCACATCGTCACTCCAAAAGCCCATACATCCGATGCAGTTGAAAAATTCATTTCTTTCAGGGACTCGATTGCAAGCCATCTCCATGGGACAGGTAGCTATAAAAGATGTTAAATAAAAGTTAAATTACAAAATTATTGTGGATCAAAATGGAAACACGGTTTTGGTTTATTTGTCGTTCCACCTTTGAAGTCTTCATGTAATTGGCATAGTTCAGAAATTGTCGAGACAGTCCAAAGTCACTAATCTTAGCAGTGCGGGTTTCTGTAAGGAGAATATTTCGGGCAGCCAAATCACCATGAATTACCTGTAAATCATGTTGGGTAACATTTTAATGTAATTCACACAAGAGATAATTCCACATATCCCTTATAGAGGTATTACTGTAGTTAAGCATTTAAATTAGTCAATACTGCAGTAGAAGATGAACCTTTTTCACGGTAAGGTACATCATTGCATTCGAAATTTCATGAGACCATCGAATTAAATCGGAATTCGTAATGATATTTTGCTTTCCAGAAGTTGTATGTGTAGACTCGTTAACTTCCAGGGGTTGGCCAGAAGTAACTGTCCCCGTGCGTTGGAAGTTTTCTCTATTATTCTTCAAATAGTCTAGTAAGTTACCCCGTGGACAAAACTCGAGTGCGATAAATATTTCACCTGAAACGTAGTTTAAATACTTTATTTTAGAATCAAAATTAAAAATAATTTTTATTGCACCGTTCAATTAGCAGATTTTATTAAATCTCACGATTTTTAATGTTGGTAGTACAGGTGCCCAGCAGGTCAACAATATTGTCATGTCTCCCCAAGTAAGCCATTATTTTAACTTCGGACAAAAATGCTTTAAAACATGAAACGTCCACATTTGGTTTAACCGTTTTCATGGCAACGGACATTAATGGATCGGTTTCGTTTTGGCGGAGAAATCCATGAATCACTGTACCAAACTGACCTGTTCCCAATACTTTTGTTGGATCTAAATTTTTCAAAAAATATTGATGTAGTTGTTAAAACCCGGTAGTTAAAATCCGGGAGAGCCTGGAGTTATACGCTTTATGGTACGTTCTCGACAATTAACTGTTATTTTGATTATACCCAAAATCATTTGGTCCCTTGGAATTTCAAAATCCTTTATGAATGGGATCGAAAGAACTAATGCCTCGTCTGCCTTATCTTCTCCCACATTTCCATCTCCCTCAAAGAAATTCTTTACCTCTTCAGTTGTGAGAACACTAATTTCCGACTGTAATTTCTGAATTTTCTTCTTATAAAAGATAAAGGATGCAACCAGAACTAAGATTAGGAAAATAATAATTCCAACCGCAACGCTCCCAACAACAACACCATTTTTTGCAACTTTCTTTATTACTTTGGGCTCTTCTTCAGCACTAGTGATGAGCTCACCTTTGTAACTGTACGGAAAAAGGTGTCTTGCAGCTACATACTCCTGCTCGTTATCGTCGCTCCATCCAAAAGCATCTCTTGTTAAATTTTTTAAATCTGCATTTGCAGCAATTGACCAAAAATGAACGAACGCACCTTTGCTAATATAGTTGTTGTTGCTAATACGAATGTCAGATACATTACGCAGTAGTATTGAATTCTCACTTAAAATTTGAAAATATTGGTTAAGCACAAAGTTACCGCCCGGCATAGAAAATTCATAAATGGGTAGAAACCAATTTTGAAACCAAGTCTTACGAATCAAATTGACATCACTTACAACCCTATTTTTGTAGCGCTGTGCATGTTCCACCAGATTTAAATTTTTGTAGATGTCAAATGTAAAAATATCTGACCATGCAGTAAAGTCAAGTTTCCCTGCCGGCGCCGGTATTTTCCAAACATTGTATGATGGGGATCCATAGTGTTGCTTTGAGGATCTTTCAACAAAATAAGCCATTGCATTTGTCAGGAGGTCCAAAGCGTCACCTGGTATCAGATTCTTCTGAGGTGAATTCCAACTTGGAAATGGAATGTGAACGAAATTGTGATCTTGAGAAGGGGCTATAGAAAATTCAAAGTACGGGTTGTATAAGTGACATTCTGGATGAAAGACAAGGTTCAGATACGGATTTGGTCCAAATTCCCCGTAAATTTTTTTCATGTACGACCAGGCATTTGAGGCAAAGTTAAAAAGCCAGTTGGGACTTTCTGTAGCTGTGAACCAATTACTATTGACAGGAGTTGTTGATGATACAGGGTCAGGGAACTTGATTTGATTCGATTTTGAGGTCAAATATATAGCGACGTAATCATTTGGATTTAAATATATGCGGGTATCAATATATGTTCCTGTGTGTAAAATCTTTTTCCAGGTTTTGGGAGGCTCGTTTCTTTGATTTGTAATTGGTGAGAGTTGTGACAACTTGGACTGGTCAGCAATAATTATTGCTAGTAGAAGAAACTTAAATTTGAGAACCACACACTGCATTATAATTCCTATGGGATATTTAGCAAATTTATCTTTTGGTGACTTAATTGGTTTAATAATTTTGACAAAAATAAAAATGAACGTTTTTTGGAACTTAAGACATCTGCTATACGTTAGGCCAACTCTTTGTACCCAATTTAAGATTGTAAGAGCACACGTACAAAATCTACTCTTCGCTTTAGCTTTTTTATAGTTTGAATGTTATAGTTTAATGAAATGTGGGTGTAACTGGACAACTTACTACTATAGTTTCATTTAAGGAAACACCAGCTAGGTAAGTTAAAATTGACAGAGTCTAGGGAGATACAAAATTATATAAAATTGATGTACCATAGCTAGTATATAAATATGAAATAATTTTCTGTGATCAGCTAAAAGAAACTACTTACAAAAAAACAATAAACAACAAATGACATAATTAACTTAAATAAATATTTATTGGTAAAAGTTGAGCGGAAGAGAAACAAAACCACATTATATTGTCCGGTTAAATTGTTTTATATTTTACATAAATAAATAAACTAAAAAAATTTAGGAGAACAAGTATTTAAATACGAAAGCATCCGCTTTTTACCATTAATAATATACTTGCATAATTATAAAATAAATGTCATATACAGTCCACTCTCTACATAGCGTACTTCAGCGGACCAGCAAGATTAGTACGTTATGAGGAGAGTTCGCTATGTAG
>JAQFZE010004649.1:0-11031 GCA_034695245.1 Dicyrtomina saundersi | reverse complement strand
GAATATTTTTGTAGATAGTTGATATTGTTTTCAGCTAAAAATGGATATGGGTCATTTTGGTTCTTCACAGACGATATCTCTAGATTTAAAAACGGTAATTATTATTAACCATGGCTCTTTGTACGTAATATTTTTGTGTGCAGGTGCAAGTGGAGCGAGATTTACAAATCCGAAAGTCGTTCGAGGAACATCCTTACCTATGGAATTTATTAGAATTGGTTGCTAATTACTGCCCATCACTTTGTTACTGTTCTGTTCTTTTGAGGGCCTTGATGGCAACTCTCATGGCACACTGGAACTCATGTCAGGTATTGCTAATTAAATTAATAATTATTGTCAGTAAAAAACAATCAATATGGCTCACTTGATATTTTAACAATGGAACTCTAATTTCTGGTACCTTCTGTAACACGGGCAGGAAGCGAAAAGCCGAGAGTTCCCTTCCCAACTGGAATGGACGATTCGACTGGTGAACGTGATGAGTACGGGTCAACTCCTTCCCCCACCTCTCTGCCACATTGGACAAGTGGTGCACGAGCTGAAGGCGAGTGAAATTCTAGGTCTACTCAAAGACATTTGGTCCTACATGAAGATGAACGTCCCAGTCCCCACGGTCTTCCTCAAGGATCCACAAACCAAAAAATTCATTCGAAATCCTGAATTCTTTAAACTTGATCCAAACTACTCAGAAAAACTACGGCTTGCTATTTTAAATAATGTTGAGAAATTAGGACATTTATTCCCTGCTCTATTTCCACTTCTCCCCTCCTCCAATCCTAATAATAATGGTGCCAATAATGGGAATGGAAATAATGGGAAGAAAAGACCTGGGGACTTAGGAAATAATGGAAATGGAAGTAAATTTCGTCCACCTCAAATACAAAGTCCCAGTCCCACTAAAGAAATACCAGCCATCCCTACCATCCCTTTGATCCAAAAACCGTAACGTGTATGCTAAGTAAAGTAAATCTTGTTATTAATTATACTTACATACTTACGTAGGTTACTTATTGTTTAAAATTGTAGTTTTATTATTTTAAGTACAAGCCCTACTTTTGTAATATATTATAAATATATATGGTTTTCTATTTAAGAAAATGAATTTACATTAATTACAATGTTTAATGTAAAGTTAATGTATTCAATTGATTTTTTTTGTATTTTTATTTATCCAATCAAAATGGTTTTCTGCCCTGAAAGTAGTTTATCTTGTAATTATTATTAGAGATAAATAATTGTATTGGTTTCCACTTTTTCTATAGATTGTATGAATGTGATGACGTCTGTGAAGAACCAAAATGAACCATGTCCATTTGTAGCTAAAAACAATATCCACTATCTACAAAAATACTGAAATATGTCTTGTAACCATTTAAATAGAAAATTATGTACTTTTCAAAAATATGTAAATACAACATTTTGCACCTTTCTGATTTCCGAAAACATGGAATTACAACATTTTGCACCTTTTCAAAAACATGGAATTGGAACATTTTGCGTTTTTCAAAAACTCCTAATTAACATTTTACGCATGTTTCTCATTTTGTTTTGATGACATAGCTCATTTAGATTCTAGCTTAAATTGGATATCGGTCATTATTGGGTTCTTCACAGACGATATGTGGATGTAACGATAGTAAATACCTGTATTTGCTAATTAAGGATAACTGATTCTATAATAATTATTATGCGTATGAATACTGAATACTGAACATGTATACGACATACAGAATAATTGCTACACAAATTTTTGAATTCTCGCTGTAGAAAAGTAGCTATGGAATTGTTTTTAACTAAACGTGAGTGGTGGACATGGAGGCAAAAAATTAATTGGCTATTAATAAATGTAATTAAATGTAAGACATTTGTGTATAAATTAGTATTTTGTAATATATAATGTTTACTTTATTAACGCATATATTTGAATTCGGTTAGTTATCGTTTTGAAATATCTGTTTGTAATAATAATTATTTGTCAAGATTCACGATTGCTAAATTACTAATTAATGTCTATATTTAATAAATCTACAATTATTATTTATGGGTTTAGATTAATTTGAATTGCTATATTTAGTTTACATACTTTTTGCTTATTGTAAGTACTACATATAAATTAATACATTATTGGTGAAATTCTTGAAACTGTTGCAGGTGATGTGTGATGTACTACGTAACGATGTAAATATTGTATAGGTACTACTAATATTTGTTTCCGATTTATTCGTTGAAGTAATATGATTGAAAATAAATTGCTGCGAAAAGCAAGGAAAAAAGTTAGTGTCTGTCCCTGGCCCTGGTTCTGGTTTATGTTTCCTGTTATATCACTACAACATTGTTTTAACACACTATACTTTAAAAGACTTACAGAGTGAAATTAGTGACTTTTATAAAATATCTAAATCTAACGTAATAAGTAACTAAAACTACTATAAATGGCACATTCTGTTTACCGTAACTATACATTGACTGTAATCAGCAAAATAACGTAAATCAAAATTAATAACTTGAATTTATAAGCTATTATTCACGTTGAGCTGCTTGTTGTAGTTTAACTAATAATAATATCTACCTACATACAAATATTTTAAAAAATTATTTACGCAAAAATAATATTAAGAATTCGCTAACATAAATAATTACACCTTCAAAAGTCTTTTTCGTTCACTCCCAGTAATTACTCACATATGATTCTGACTGCGTCCATTCCAATTAGAAATCATAGTTTTTGCGGGTTAGTACAATAAATTAGGCTATATCGCTTATAATAATAAAGTATAACAGGAGAAATAATACGGCAATAATAATGAATTAGTATAGCTAGTAAAATTAACGTTAAAAATTAGATACTAATAAATTACTAGAGCCAAACATAAGTTATCTCGTGTGTCACTGGCACTGGCACTGGCACTGGAAAAGTCCCGTTTCTACGTTCATCGAAATAAATTGCAACTGCCCCAACTGTACAGCATATTTTACGTCAACAATTAACATTAAGACATAAAGTACATAACAAAGTTGAGCTCGAGGCATTAAATACATATTATTATTATAAGTCGTAACTTAAATACAGACTTAAATAGAAATAATTTTCCCAATTACATCCTACATTCGTCTGTGAAGGACCAAAATGACCCATATCCAATTTAAGCTGTCAAAATGAGCAAAGTATGTCATAAAAAAATGAGAAACATGCGTCAAGTGTTAATTAGGAGTTTTTGAAAAGCGGAAAAATGTTCTACTTACATGATTTAAAAAAATGTAAAATGTTCTATTTACATGTTTTTGATAATTATTGTGTAAAATGTTCGATTTGCATGTTTTTGAAAGGTGCAAAATGTTTTAATACCATGTTTTTGAAAAGGTGCAAAATGTTCTAATTCCATGCTTTTGAAAAGGCGCAAAATGTTCTAATTCCGTGTTTTCAAAAAAAGTAAAATGTTCTATTTACATGTTTTAGAAAATTGTGTAAAATGTTTGATTTGCATGTTTTTGAAAATTGCATAATATTCTATTTAAATGCTTACAACACATTTTTCAATATTTTTGTAGATGGCGGATATTGTTTTTAGCTACATATGGAAATGGGTCGTTTTGGTTCTTAACAGACGATATTTAAAAAATAACATTGCAATTCGTGAAGGTGATTAGTTATGTTAGCAGTATTATGGCAGTCTGCTATTCTGAACTATTATGAAATGACAGTTTCATACCAAGTACTAAAATTATTACAATAATATTAATATATATGTAATTATATATTACTTATGGCATGGCATTATTAAACTACCGTGTGTGAACAGTAAATCTAAATACAACATCAGAGTCCAAAATCGCCGTCGCCGTATAACACAACGGAAGGCCAGTGCGTCTCTCTAGTTTTTCTAGAGATATTTTTTGTTTCATTTTAGAAATTATAGAAAATATAATATTATACACTCATTTGTGACATTTAAGATTAATGTGGAAAATGCTGACGAGGTAAAAAATACTGAAACTACTAAACTTATCTTTAGTATTCAACTAATAAAAAAACTACATACCTAAATGATTCACCGTATAAGTTGTAGTTATAAATTATTATATCGATAATCAATAAAGTCGATAGTTAATTAAATATATTACATATGATAATAATACATATGTTAATAAATATTTCGCAGAATATAAATATGAATTAATTAAGTTATGGCACTAGACGCCCTGTAAGTCTATCGATCCCTTCCACTGTTGACTTGGGATCTGGATATAAAGAGCTCCACTCTGTTTGACTACAAAGACGAATTCCCGGTTCGGTGTCTGTTGTGGCAGAGTCCGTGTCCGGCTCCGGCTTTTCCTTCCTTTCTTTATCTTGAGTAGCTAGATGAATTTCTTTTTCTAAGCACACCTCCTGGAATTCGTAGTGTCTGAAATGCAAAATGGGTGCACATAATTAGGATAATTACACAGCAAAGTCTACGTTATTGTGTAAATTGCGGATATGAAATGGACATTACAACTGAAACTGTAGCCGACCCGTTGCCTGAGTAAAATCGTATTATAAAAAAACTATGTAAAAAGAACATTTTGCACTTTTGAAAAACCTGTAAATAGAGCATTTTGCACTTTTCAAAAACATGGAAATGGAATATTTTGCACGTTTCGAAAACATGGAAATGTAAAATTTTGCACTTTTCAAAAATATGTTAAAAGAATATTTTGCACTTTTCGAAAACATGATTAATTGAACATTTTGCACTTTTCAAAAATATGTTAAAAGAATATTTTGTACTTTTCAAAAACATGATTAATTGAACAATTTGCACTTTTCAAAAATATGTAAAAAAGAATATTTCAACTTTTCAAAAACTTGCAATTATAATTTTTGTGTAGATTTCAAGAACATGGGAATAAAACATTTTCCACTTTTCTCAAAACATGTACATAAATAGAACATTTTACACTTTTTTGAATCAAGTAAAAAGAACAATTTGCACTTTTCTAAAACATTTAAATACAACATTTTGCTTTACCAAAGAAAATCATCAATACAATCAAAGTGGTGGTTTTTGTATGGAACTGAATTGATCCCTAAAAGGCATAAAAGCAATTCCTTCGTCCGGCCCTGTAAAAATCGTAGATTATATGTTAATAGTGAGCTTACGGTGACACAAGAGTATCAATCCATTCGAGTAATTCCCTACTGCACTGTTTCGAGTTCAACTCTGCCGTGTCCGGGCCGGAAAAATGCTCTTCGATTGGTGGTTGTGTGTGCATTATTCTGGAACAACAAAATATACACAGTTAATAATTAAATACAGTAAAATAAAAATTTACAATTAACATAACAGTATCACCGCATTAACAAATAAAGCATTAGCATATATGGGAAATTAAATAATTATGTAAATACACTGTAATACACATACCTTGCTTGCGTAGACGAAATAGGGAGGCCACCGTAGAATTGAAGCGGCATCACAAGAAACTCAACACTCGTCATAAATTCTTGGCTGTCTGCATTCAAAATCCGCACCGTCCAATTTCCCGGAAGGAGAGGTTTATTTAAAAGAGGTTTAACAAAATTTGCAGTAGATCCATCCCCAATACTTACATTCATTTTCGCTTCCATGACTTGTGCCGGATTGAGCCAGACGAAAGTAACATTGAAGGCTTTGTCCGTGACACAATTATAAGCGATGGTGGGCTCACTCGTTGGACCGATTGCACGGGAAAAATGTCTGAAAATTTGTTCTTTCTGATCGTAGTCAATTCCCACTTGGATGTCTTTAAACTTTCCTAAAATTCCATCATCCCAGGACAGTTGATCCGGTTGAGATTGTTGTTCGGGTTTGGTAAAACCGCTTTTTAATTTAAACCAAGCTTCCAGTGCTATATGCTGTGACTTATCGGTAACGGTTCCGGTTCCGGTTCCCGTCCCGATTTCTTGACGGAATCGTACGAGCATTCCTTGAACACGGTCTTCTTCCAGGTAAACGCTGAGCTCTATCACTTTTAATGACGAGGGTGAAGATTCGTAATTATAAATGTAATCCAACACTCCATCGTCAGCTTGATTTTGCTGTTGTTGCTGTTGTACGGATTTTCGGAGAAGCGAAAGAATGCTATGATTACTATTGTTATTGTTAGTTGTTTGTTGGGGGAATTTGGAGACGAATGCTTTCGTGGTCAAGCGACTCAAAGCATGACCGAGTGTTATCACAGCATCATCTGCTTTCGGTGATAAATCGTAGTGATGATACACACTTTGCCAGAAACGATCCGATGTTGGGAAATTGGCGGTGAAGCGACTGGGGTAGAGCCAGGATTCCAATTTATTCACAATCCCTTGACTCACCACAGCTTCGAACTTACGACCAAAAAACAAGAGACGATTTTCCGTGAGCTGAAATCACAAACAAAAAGGTAAAAAAAAATGTAAAAAATTAGGGCCTTTTTTATTGCGATTTTTAAGGTTAAAAATTTTCCGAATTACAACTGCTATAAAAGGACATTATAATGTCTGTGAAAAAGACTCAAAATGATCGATATTCATTTTTATCTTGAAACAAAATTCACTGTTCACAAAAAATTAAAATTATTACCTAAATTTCTTAAAGCATGTAAATGGAAGTTTTTTGCACTTTTTTAAAACATGCTAATAGAACATTTTGGACTTTACAAAAACATTCCCATAGAACATTTCACACTTTTGAAAAACATACACGTATAGCATTTTGCACTTTTCGCAAACATGAGAATAGAACATTTTGCACTTTTCAAAAACATGTAAATAAAACATTCTGCACTTTTTGAAAAAATCTAAATGAATTATTTCAAACTTTTTGAAAAAATCAAAATAAAATAATTTGAAATTTTCAAAAGACATGTAAATAGAACATTTTCCACTATTCAAAAACATGCAAATAGAACATCCTGCACGATTCAGAAACTCCTGATTAAAATGTTCCGCATTCACCTAATTTAACATTTTTTAAGACAAATATCATTTTTTAATTCCAGGTTAAATTTGGTACTACGGGTCACTTTGGTTCCTTACAGACGATAAGTAAGTAGGTAATTAGAATGTCCTAACTATGCTTTTTTAAAATGGATTGTACACATAGGACCATTCAGATTTATTCAATATTCAAAATTTAAAAACAATAAGAACGTATGGGTGGCTGAAGCTAACTATTGGAATTTTGAAGTCAGATTTGAAATCTATAGTGAATTTATTTAACTATGTGGCTATATTTAAATATTTATGTACCTGAAGTCGGGCCCAGTCGGTCACACGAAAGTCATTCGGTGAGCATCCACACCAGTCAACAACATTTCTATACTGACATTTACAGCCCAATTTCCTTTTCCAGTTCGTGACGTGCAAATTATTGTCAACAAAGGTATGGCAGAATTTTGAATTTCGAAGTGTTGTGTGAAAAAAGCTCTGAAATGTTTTGAAAGGAACCAGTTTAATATCAAACAATTACACAAATGCAATTTCAACTTTTTTTACCATGGTCAACATTATACGCCATATAATATGGTTTTGAAGGCTTAATAAATTTGGTACAAAAACACTAAAATTTCAAAATTTGTGGGGCACACTGACCTCAGCTGGAAGAAGTGTATGTTTGAAAACAATCTTTAGGCCCTCAACTAAAACATCATCTGTTTGGACGACGTACTCGACAAATGTTCGATGCAAGGCGATCCAGTCGCTTCCACCATCCATAATAATTCCTGCAATGTAAAACACAATTAAGTAAAAGTATACTTAGGTACCTACTTAAATAATTTTTACTAGAACCAAACTACATGATAGCTAAAAAGAACAGAACACATGGCGGATTCGTTACATGAGAAGTGTTTACCTTTCGGAAGCGTACGGTCCCCCATTCTCCACATCCTGTACTCACACTCATGGAACGTCTTATCTAAACCTTGTTTCTGAATAAATTTTTGAACATCCCGACCATGACTTTTTATAAAATTTCTTCCATTATTTAAACCGAGGAAAGTTTCTAGTTGAGCTGTGGATCTGAAAAATCAAGTTGGAAACATGAAGTTAGTGAGGACACAAAATTACAATGACTTTATTACATTCATTTTTAACTAAAAATAAAATGCACTACTATCAAAAAATTTAAAATATCATAAGCATGTAACAGTAGAACATTTTGCACATTTAGAAAACATGTATATAAAATATCTCCCACTTTTCGAAAAATTTGTAAATACAACATTTTGCACTTTTCAAAAACATGCAAATAAACTATTACCCACATTTCAAAAACATGTAAATAGAACATTTTGCACATTTAAAAACCGTGCAAATGGAATTTTTTCCAATTTTCGAAAAAATGTAAAAAGAAAATTTAACACCTTCTAAGAACTCGTAATTAACATTGCATATCCAGTGTTTTTTGACATAGCTTATTTTAATTTCAGCCTTAATTAGATATGAGTAAATTGTCCCTGCCGTAGGCAGGGAGCCATACTCCTAGTCAATAAATATGATAACATTTTTTTAAATAATTGTAACTTACTTTAATGGGAAGTCTGACTCGCTCAAATTAATCACATAGTCCCACTGCCAGTTCCACTGAGTTGCATGGGTGACCAAGTCTGTCATTGCAGACAAAAGCACAGACAACAAACTAGCCCCTCCCCAGATTGTAGCACGTCGATTGATCATGAAACGGAAATTATTTGGTAACTTTCGAGCTAACATTAGCAACTCACGGTACAAATAGTCTTGTCTCTGCAAAAGAAACATACAAAAATATAGTCGAATATTAAAAAAATATACATTTTTAGCTCAATTAAACAGTATTAACGATAGAAGCACCATAATATTTTTTTTGATTTACAATATAAACCATGTAGGTAGGTACAATTAGAAACTTTATCCGAATCTCATAATATTTGTTATTAACTAACTAAACTTTTTAAACGCCTTTTTATTTCTAATACTTACAGCATCCACATGAATATAAAAAAAATGACGCTCATGAAAAAGAGATTTAATAAGACGGATCACTTGACGATATGCCCGCCCGTTTAGTGTTAACAAGAAAACGATACGGGCAGGTTTAGAGATTTTCATATTTTTGTCCACATCTTCCAGCGTGACTATTTGATTTCGTAATTCCATATCTGCAAAAAAAGAAATTTTACTTAGTATTTATAGACATATCTACATAGATATTTGATATTATTACCCCAATCAACATTGCTAATTTTTTGTACTTTGGAATTTTGCTTAAATCAAAAACGGAAAGTCTGTGTTCAATACAAATTTTTACGCAATTCTGTAAATTATTACGGTTTTTTGATTTCGAAGTGTAACCGAAAAAATTGATCTAATCGTAAGTATTATTTGCACATCGATTATTTTAAGATAGTACATGATATTTTCAAAAATTCAAATTACCCTGAAAGACTCCAGTTTCGTAAATATTCATAGCAAAAAACCCTCCGCAGATGTGAGATTTAAGACCGTTACGTATTTGTGAATCTGAAACGAGAGGAGCACCTGAGCCGAACTGCCATTCCAAACTTCCATTATTATTATTAACATTATTATTTTGAGGTACGACGACGACGACTGCTGGCTGCGAAGGACACTTCATATTACATTCTGCAGTATCAAGGAGTAATAATCCGGACGGTGGGGAATTTCCACAAAAACATTCAATTCTGTTTGGGTTCAAATGCAACAAATATAGAAAAGGTCAACATTAAGTATAATAGAAATGCGATTATCAATTAAATTTATACCTTGCGCGAAGAACTAAAATGGCCCATATTCAAATGAAATATGTGAAAAAAAAGGCTATACGAGATAGATGTGTAAAATGTTAATCACGAGTTTTCAAGAAGTGCAGCATGTTTTATTTGCATGCTTTTGAAGGATAGCAAAACGCCCTGTGTAAATTTTTTTGAAAAGTCAAAAGTGTAAAATGTTCTATTTACATGTTTTTGAAAAGTGTAAAATATTCGATTTACATATTTTTGAAAAGTGTAAAATCTGCTATTTGCATGTTTTTGAAAAGTGTAAAATGTTATATTTGCATATTTTTGAAAACTGTAAAATCTGCTATTTTCATGTTTTTGAAAAGTGTAAAATGTTCTATTTGCATATTTTTGAAAAGTTTAAAATCTGCTATTTGCATGTTTTTGAAAAGTGTAAAATGTTCTATTTGCATATTTTTGAAAAGTGTAAAATGTGCTATTTGCATGTTTTTGAAAAGTGTAAAATGTTCTATTTACATGCTTTAAGGATCATGATTTCATAATCATTTGCTTTGTATGTAGATACTGCATTTTGTTTGTAGTAGCTCAAAATTGATATGGGTCATTTTGAGTCTTCAATGATTGCACTATTGAAGTTGTGTTTTGGTTTAAAAAAAAAAAATTTAAATTACGATTTATAATACAACTTTATACCACATAATACAGTATATATATACTCATATACATATCGTCAGTGAAGATGCAATGTGGCACAATTCCAGGCAAATTACACTGGACTTGTGCCACATTGCACCTTCATCGACGATATAGAACATAATATACACTCAGAACATAACTTTAAGCCAAATGAAATATTAGTTACAAAATAGTATGGTCAAGGTATTTTAAAATATACTTACGAGTACTGTACACCAGAGTATTGAAACCCGGATTGAAGGCACAAGTCAATGCAATTCGAAGGAGAGTTGTCTTTCTTAAGTACGGTGAAAGCATCCGGAAAAATTCGGTTTTTTTGCTCATCCCTGTAACACCCGAGGTGCTTCCCATACGACGTTTCTACAATCAGAAATAATTAAATTTTGATTTAGACAAACAAATTGTAGTTTGTAACATGGAATGAAACGTTAACTTTAACTACCATACTATATGTTTTTTAGATATAAGAAGTTAACAGTCCTACGTAGTATGGTTATTCTAAAAATCAAATTAAATGTAGGTACAGTAACCCCTCCCGTATCCGGATTAATTGGGAACAGACCCCATCCGGATACGAGAATATCCGGATATGGGAGG
>JAQFZE010004648.1:0-11031 GCA_034695245.1 Dicyrtomina saundersi | reverse complement strand
ATCAAAATCAATTTTCAGTGCAGTCAGCAGATCATAATTTAAAATTAATTACATTGTAAGCTATCGAAATTAATTTCTTTGTATAAACATAAACAAACCTTGCTGCATTCCCCGAACTTTTAGATGGGCCAGAAGTCTTTGGTGTTGAGCTTAATGGTGATCTTTGTGAGCTGACTTTTTTGGAAGATCCATTCTTTCTACCAGCGCCAGGACCAGGGGTGAGTTTTGCCTGAAGTTTAAGATAAAAATAATGCTATCACTATAGATTCTACAGAATCAGTTACACGTCAGTTACCTAGGTATGTTATGTTGGTGTTGGTACAAGTGTTCAAGAATAAAAACAAATTTGATTTCCCAACTCGGATTCACTTACGGCAGGCTCGTCATTACTATCAAGATTTTTCAACATTGAATGAATCTGATCGACTTGAATAAGTACCATGTCCCAGAAACCTTCTAAATCTTCGTTTTTAGTGGTGTAGGGTTGGTCTGTACCAACTCCGTTTTTTCTTTGTTCCTGTGGAAATTATAAATATACCGCGAAGAAAATTTAAAAAATGCGTATTGATGTGTATATATACCTTAAGGAAACCATTTTATTCATTCCGGAAACAGTAATTAATCGTAATCGAAAATAGAAAAAAAAGACTTACTATGTTGTCATTACAAAGACCTTCAAACTGCTTAAACTTCTTATTGATGAGCAACCTAGCTTTGCCAATAGCAGCCAAAATTTTGCCGGACAGTTCATAATCTGGACTGCCTTCCGAAACATCCAATTTTTCCAGCTGAGCCTCTGCAGTCTTAATCAATACTTGGATCTGACTCTTTTCAATTTGTATAACATTTAAAAAATATTCACCATTCTTCTCCTGTGAATTAAAATTCGGCGTATTTTCTTTGAGCGTCACATCAATTACACGGTCACTGCTGATCTTATTAGTATCTCGCTCCGAGGGCTCCGACAAAGTTGGAAAGTCCAGTAATTTTTCCCTATCCTCGTTCTCAGGGCTCAAGGTTGACACAACTCTGAAAATTTGTTTGGATTCTCCATCCGTTGTATCTTCAGTCTTGTCTTGAGTATCAGGTAAGCTAACTCGTTCCTCTGCCCCAGAGATTTGAACCAGATTTTTCCCCATGTCTAATTCAGGCTCAACGCGCTTTGTTTGTAAGTCTAAATCGTCTGGAATTACAGTGCTTGTAGATGTCAACTCACTAATTTGATTTATTTTCGGAGGACTGATTGACTTTGATACTGAATTATCAGATTTGTTTGGGCTGCAACTTGGGACTACTTCTTCACTGAGAAAAGTTGAGTACACAGGTAAAGATGGAGTGAACTCGTTGTCTAAAATGGATATATTTGCATCAACGGACCGCGTCGACGAGTTAATTACATTGTGACCATGCCCGTTGGTATGCTGATTTTGCCGTCGATTACCATTCAGAATATCATGCTTTGAATAAAGGTCATCGTTGATCTTATCACTACCTTTATCAGTACTGCTCCTACTTGAGTTTTTAACATTGATCGTGGTTGCTGACGGGATTGGTTGAAAACCACGGCGAGTATCATCCTGTTCCCCTTCTGAACTACCATTTCTACTCAAATGCTTCACTGCCCCTTCTACAAAAATTGGAATAATCTTCTCCCCATTTTTACTTCTGGCCGGACTATTATTCATAATATTTTCATTCCCAGATTTAAATGAGGTCAACGTAGTTTTCTGAGAAGTGTCTGATGATGGCATTTGGAGCAGAGGGACTGGACGGCGCCAGAGAGATGTGGATGAAACAGCATTGGAGCCGTACAATCGTTCAATTTTTTCCATTATATTGGATTTGCGTGTATAAGTTCCTGAATTCTGACTACTATCTATTTCTATTCCTTGTGATGAGGCCTTTCCAGTTATTGAAACTTCATTTTCACGAACTTCAACGTTATGACCATTATTTGCTTGGATTGTAACGGGTCGGTAGGATGTGGAAGAATCTGATTTGATACCGGACGTTCTATTACTTTTGTACGCAGAGGATGAAATGCCATTTGTTGCTCCTGTCATGGCTGAAGGGCTTGTTGTTCCATTATTGTATGATAAACAGGAATAGCCACATACTGATCTTGAAACACTCAAGTAGGACGGCTCGTTATGATGCCCCGTTCCACCTTCGTCAGTTCCATCGACATTTCTCCGGGTATCTGACTTTGTCCCATTTACCTTTAATGAAAATGTTATTTTATTTAAATTTATACTTGATACGTAATACATAAGTTTAGTTTGTCAAAGCAGATTACGAGCGCACGTTTAGCTGAATAATACTATCTACAATAAATGAGTAAGAAGATCGTCATCCATAAAATATGTTAATGCACTTTTAAGGAATTTATGGTCATGATAAATTGTTCATAATCACACCACAGCCCAGTAAGACCAAATGAACACAACAAGTCAACAAGCAACTCTGTTTAGTTTAAAGGGACAAGCAAAAAGAATCTAAATATTGCAATCACAAATAAATAGTATGTTGTCTATATGTATAATACGCATCTGAACATAAATTACATGTCAACACATAGGTTCATTTAAAGTCATGGTTTAGTGTTATCTGTCGCTCGATGAATTAAAGCAAAATGCAACATTACTTTGGTGATTAGCTTACACACTACGACTAGAAGGTAACCTTAAAAAAGAAGATATAGCACATTTGATCTGCAGAGCATAAACAGAACTAACGGTAAATTTTCGATGGTGAAAAAGGATAAGCCCAACTGACTAGTGAGTAGGTGCAACTACCACCATAAGCAAGCATATTATCCATATCAGTACTACCTATGTTTGTCAATGAAAATATGTTTGAAATTCAAAGCCAACTAGAAAATAGAAGTGTTCAAGTGCACATGACACAAATACATGGCAATGACAGGAACAACTGAGTATTTTAAATAAATTTTGGTACGAAATAAATAATTAAGTGACAACATACTTGTGACGTGCTGTATCTGGAGTCGAACATGTGAGCCGTTCTTTTGACATACTGAGGACTTTGTAGATCTCCCATGCCTTCTGTTTCAGCGTCTGATGGTGAATCTGTAACACGTAATAACATACAGGAAAATCTTCATCAGATCAAAAATGCGCCATTTCACAATAATTCCAATTAATTCTATTTAATTTTCTAAACATATTAACGCTTGCAATTTTTTTTACCCCGCCAATCATACATGTGTATATATGTTAAGATAGATAAAAATAAATGACATACCTTGAGAAGGGTCGTTATTTAATTCGAATGCCCTTGGGGTTGATCTACTGTTATTCGGATAGTGTCTTCGTCCTGCTAAGGGGTTGTCAGTCTTTTCACGTCTGTAACACAAATAATTTAATGAAGTTGCGTTCAGTTACTGTTCCACCTCAATAATTCCTTTCTAATATCAACAAGAAATGACGCGAATAGTAACGATGTGAATGCTCCTTCGTTTACTCTAACTAAATTACGTCAACTTCGATAAGATTAGCATATGTGCTTTCAAATACTTAGGTGTCAAGAACTCAATCTGTTTCATAAGATTCTCATGCATCTACCTCCCTATACTTCGCAAATCTTCATTCAGCTCGTTCGCATTCGTCTGTATAAGATATACACTATAAACTTATTATGTCCACCCACACAATAATAAAGCTAATTTTCTAGTTCGTACATAAAATATGTAGGTGTGTGTTTATGGTGAACGGAGTGATGCGAGGTCACACTCTCAAACGAGCAGCATCTTTTTACGCTGCACTTACGTGAATATAAGACGAAACCACACTAAAATTGTTGATGAACAAATAAAAATATATTTAATGACTTAAAAAGCCACCTGATTGCCGAAATTAAAATTCTTATGGCTCATCCATCCATTCCTTTACATTATACATAATTAATTATAATCGCATTATTTCACACCAAACAGGAATAACGGTAGATACATACACATGGAAAGGAAATTAGGTAGGTAATTTAAGGTAATATTCTCAAAGGCAAAGGTCACACAAAGCTTACAGTTCATCATGGGAGGTTCTAGAGGTAAAAAGCCACCAAATTCGTAAATGGTTCATAGAAATCAGCTACTCAGTCATCAGACTCCACAAAAAGCACATTAACCAAAGAACACAATCACCAACAACATGTGGTTATAGTAAAAAGAAATGAAATACACTCAAAGCGAAGGTTCTACAAACACTGAAAATTAGCACAAAAATAATTAGCAGATTATAATTTTTTTTACAATGCAATACATTGGTCGTTATCTAATATCATTGCGCATGCAAATATTCAAAGAATTTCTACAGCCAATGCAGATAAACAATAACAATAATTCAAAACAAATTAAAAGCACAAATAACGCAGTGATACTGTCTCAAGTTTTTGACTACTGCATTAGATACGTGTACATATATTATGTATTAATTATACAGTATACTATATGCTAAAATTAACTAAATTAATAACTAAAATATGTTAAACTATATAAACCATATGCCTTCTGGTAGTCTTACAAATTAAAATTAAAGTCTTAAAAGAAGGCAATAATTAATACTCATTAATTATAATTAAGTTTCGTAAAAATTCTAGGCGCAATGAAAGATGTATAACATTATAATATATAGCAACGATGCAGTCACAAGATGTAAGAAGAAGAAACACAGAAACAAATAACTTAAAAAAACAAACTTTCACCGGAAATAGTTCACAGTTCATCACGCCTACTTGTGACTTGTGTGTAGTAACCAGTCATGCTTGTTAGCTTCTTGTACCCTATGCCTATATCGTCAATCTTTGTTGGTTTCAGCTATGCAATATGTTATATTTGCAATCCCACAATAATATTTTTCCAACTCAAAAACACATGTACAAAATTAATCGTGGATTTTTGTTAAAAATTTAACTTGTTTACCGGCGGGTTGACAGTCAAATTTTAGTGGGTCCGGTTACACATCTGCGCACATATATCCAAACTCTACAACTTTCCAAAACTCCTGATGTAGCTGTCCTCCAATCCGAAATGTAATTAATTATTATATCATTCACGTGGAATATATACGGGAAATCAAAATATTATTCCGTTTTGTATTAATACTTCACTAATTCGCCACGTTTCAATCTTAAAAATGTGTTTATTTTAAGATTTCTTATAGACTACACACGCCTTCCACAGGTTCCAGCCAGATTCCAGATATTACTAAAAAAGCCCTTTTCTTCAGTGTATTACCTACTTTTATTCTTTTCCGAGTTCAACTTGTTCTTCAAGCTCAATGGTTAATTTTGTTATGATATTTTATGAAAGTTTAGCTTCAGAACTTGAGACGTGGAGACTTATTGAATCAATCTCTGACTGTTCGTTCACGTTCACGCACTCCTCGCTTTTCAAATATTCCAACTTTCAAACACGTATCTCTACGAAATACAGGATCCTATGCTCATAATGCTCGTATCGCAATTCATCTCAATCTGTACTGACTGTGTGACTACTCTCTGACTGTATTACTTACAAGGACTAAAATAAGTAACAGCTGAAGAAATGATTAGTAGTTAATTCCGATTAGCAATGCACAATGATGACGACTCTGATTCTCAAAAGTTCCAAGATTGTCGTGTACTGGGATATGAAACAAAAAAACGAATCACGGACGGAATATTTTACAGCTACAATTCTCAGTACTTAAGTAGGTAGGTACACTGTTACTGTACACACAAATTCTCACTATATATCACTTGAGTAAAAAAAAAGTGTAGTTTTCAATGCAAATAATTTAAATTAGAAACAGCAGTGCACTCAGTAAATCCCGTCCAATTCGAACAATTCCACTCTTGCATTACGTCCATATGCAGCTAATATATTAGCATTATATACTGACTAATAACTGATGAATTTCGGACGGAGCCAAGTATATAATTTAATTAAGAGTCATTAGTAAGGCATCCGTAGGATTATCGATATCAATCGATCGATCGGTCGGTGTCGGTGTCGGTTCGGTATCGCTTGTAGTATTTTTTTTTAAATTATCAAATTATCGGTAAGTAGTTCAGATGTGACACTTGAATTTTGATTGTATAACTTAAATAATATCAGGATATATATAATATGTATGTATCTATTTTTATTTGACCAACTACTATACAGCATACAACTACCAGCCTAATAAATCCTAATAAATAACCCAAAAAAAATTATTTAAAGTACTTAACTCAATAGAAATAAATAGAATAAATCACCAATACCAATACTATACCTACAGGAATAAAATAAAATAGAGAGTAAATTGTCTTAAATTTTTAAATTCAAATAGACACATTTCCTTTGTAATGTCGTTAGATTAGATCCTATTTTGTATCATTACAGAAACCGCTAAAATTCTCCTGACAAAAATAATTTAAAAATGTTCTAAAATAACCTGTGTGTAAAAAAAATTAATAATTAATAATAATAATACAAAACTTTTATAAAAATTAAGTCAACAATACAAAAATTTTATAAATTCGTATATTCGTGGCTTTAAAAAAAAGACCAGCAGTGCAGTGGATCAATATTATTTAAATTCGAAACTTTGTCAACTTGAAAGGAGGAAGGAAAACAAAAGGTTTCTATGGGTAACCAAAATGTTGATGATGATGATGAGTAAGTAGTGAGCTGAGCGTATAAAATATGAAAGAACTCTACTCTAACTGACTAAAAACTGACAACTGAAATCGAAGGAAACCGTGCAGAGAGGAAAGGAGAGAGGTGTTTCTCTGAGTGAGTGAGGAACTCAAAATTTAACCGTGT
The DNA here is from genome assembly GCA_034695245.1 of Dicyrtomina saundersi. Taxonomy (NCBI): domain Eukaryota; kingdom Metazoa; phylum Arthropoda; class Collembola; order Symphypleona; family Dicyrtomidae; genus Dicyrtomina; species Dicyrtomina saundersi. Next base: position 4,223 of record JAQFZE010004648.1, on the reverse strand, counting down.
GGCAGCGTAAAAGTAATATGATTTTTGCCTTCCTTACGTTCCTATATATTATGTTTTATATTCGTATATATATATATACTTGTTTCCTACTTTACTTGCTCATCTCTCCGCGTTCTTCGCCCTATTATCTCTCTGTCTCTATATATATATATCTATAGTATTTAGATTGTATTTAGTATTTTTGCCTTTTGCTATGCTGTACGCATTGAGTGAACAATATCTCCTGCCCTCTCGTATAGAGGAGTACATAGAGGAATCCTCAAGAATGACTACACACAACTTCCTTCATTATTACCTTATACTTATATAATTGTAGTATCTGTATTAGAGGAACTGCATCGTGAGAGAGCGAAGGAGGAGAGCGTACTGTTAGCAAAGTACTTTACGTCCAACAACGCGAACTAAAACCCAAGTCAACCAACACTTCTTTCAAATTGAACTCAACGCAAAGGCAAAAATGTTCAAAGACACTCCTTCCATTTCATTCTGTGTAGTAGTAGTACTATTAAGTAGGTAACTCCATTCAGTTCGTGTTGCTCTCGTAACTTTATACAGTAAGCAAGCACATCTATCTGTATCTATAAAATATCTCCATTTACTCCCAACTATAGGGGCTTCTTCTAAACTATAGGTACAAACTACACACAGTTTGCATTAATACAGTAGTAGAGACAGACGCATATGAAATCCAAACTATAAGTTATAGCCTATACCTACCTACTACAACTGTAGGTACATACAAAATAAAAAGCTCGTATTCATATATTGTAGTATATTTTATTTTATATTATTATTTAGCTTAGTTTAGTTTTTAGTTGGAGGCAAGGATGTAATAGTGGTAGTAGTAGACACGGAGACCACGTATTGTCCAACCTACAACTTTACAACCTACAATACAATACCTACCTATGTGGCCACATATAGAATAGAAAATAAAAGGAAGCACAGTCGAGATTTAACTGTTCAACTTGACTGATGCTGTGCTGGTGCTGGTACTGGTACTGACTACGACTGCAGAGCAGTTTTGATCCCTGTGAAAGATGCAAAAGAGGACTTCTCCTCCCAAATACTGTTACGCATTGAAACAAATACTTGATTTTGTTTATTCAAACTTTCAGTCTCGGCTCCTAATAATCTTTACTGTTCATCTCATCTCATCTCATGGCAAATGGCATGGCATGGCATGGCATGGCAATGTGAAGGTTTAGGAAGTAAGCTTGCACAGTACATATTCTACATTCTACATATTTGACGTTTCAAAACTTTGTTTCTATGTATGTGTACATACTGCAACCCAAATGCACTCTTTTCATTCTTGAGCGTTCATCTTCTTCTTTTTTTTCTGTAGTCGCTGCAGTATATAAGATATGGCAAAGATTAGTTAGTATATACACATGGGCTCAATATATGAAAGAAACCATAGTACAGATACGCACAGAGACGTCAAATAAAAAAAGTGGACGTGATGGGGAATATCGGGTGCCGTACTCTGTAAAAGTAGGTAGAAGCCATAATATGTATACGTGTGTATGTGTAGTCCAAATTTTTTCTTATATATGCCATCCTCATCGCAGAATCAAGAAATCCTCATTGGATTTAAATACAATAAATCATGAAGTAGCTTCTGCCGTTAGGAAGGAGGCAGGCGGTCGTCAAAATCACAACTTGAGATACTCATAAAAACCACATCCCGAAAGAACACAATAATTCTAGAACGAACTGAATAATTCTCTGATTTTGTATAAAAGGACGTAATTATATACAGGACTGACTGACTGAGTGAGTAAGACAGGACTGAGGAGGTTGCTGGAAGCGACATAGTATTATATTCTATATATTATGCATGTACTATACTATACTATATACTATATAGGGTACATGTAATGAGCAAAATATAAGCGTCAGGTCCGTAACAGATGGCCCGTCACTTTTTATACGCTGTAGTTTGTAGTCCCCGCGTGTGCATACATGACTAGATACTAATATGACCACATCCTTTCTCGCCAACCAAAAGACTCAAATAAAACTGACATAGTACCTAAACCTAACCTACCAAGAAAAAAATTACAATAATAATAACAATGCAAGAGGACAAGAGGAATGAATGAGGAGACTGAATCACACTGCTTCTCACTCATACAAACTATATAATATAATCAATGCAGAATATGTTTGAGAAACCTCAGAGCAATCAAATCTCGAAAATGTTTTGGGCTCATCCCCGCACACAATTACAATATTCTATATGCTTTTTAACTCCTTCAACTATTCCTGTTCAACCATCATCTCTTTCATTCAGTCCGACAGAGATTCCCTTACAGTTATATACAGTAAGTTATGTTTGACAGATTAAGCCTTGTGGAGGTGAATATAGTACGGTATATTTCTATCAGCATTACAGTCGAAAGTTATAGAGCCGCACAATTTTCCTCTCCTCCTCCGCCTATCCTGTCCTCATGATAACTCACAACAACTAAAAAATCATATAGCTTCAAGCAGCACTTACAGCTCCTACAAACCACATACAGCAAATCAAATTCTTGAAGCTCAAAGACCAAAAACACCGGCCTATAAAACTAAATTGGTATAATTATTAAATTGTAAAAAGAATAATCATAAATCATTCCGTCGAATTTATAGAATTTTTCCTCGCACCTAAGTACAACATGTAGGTACATGTAGCGTGTGGATAAGTCTCAATTTTGTACATCTACTATTATACTACACTCCAAGATAAATAAATCCAGGTAAAATGAAGTAACTTAATTAGTGGTTTGATTCCACCTACTACTCAAAAGGGCACTGTAGCTGTCTTGTTTTTATTTTTTTTGCAGTTAAAGTTTAAAGTCGTAACGATAAACTATATAAGTGAAAGACTTGTCCACGATTTATGTATATAGGAAATATCCAAAGCGCCTAAGTACTGATATGTGATAGAGCAATTTTTATACTTTAAACTTTTAAGATTATGATTGATACGCGAGACAAAAATGCTATAGGGTTAAGTGAATATAAAATTTTTTGGGGGCAAAAGACACATGTATAATAAAATATCTATAAGTCTATATCACATATGGATAATTATATTTGAGCGAATTAAATGTCAGGTGTGTTTTCCATACCACTGGGCGGATAATGGCTATAACATACTACTACACAGATATAGTTGAGTCTATCCATATCCATAATATCGCTCCTACTATCGCACAACTGCAAAACTTGGTTGTTGGTTGGTGGGGGCATTGATCTCCCCTTGGGCCAACCGTGCTCTGATCATCATATTAATTTTTAAGCTTCTTCTCTCACTATCATCTTCAGTTTAAAGCTGCTGGTGTGTTTGAGAGAGAGAGAGAGAGCGAGCGAGCGACAGAGAGAGAGAGAGCCTCACCTGAGTTGGAGTTTTGATTGTTAGAAAATTTCATTGTCATCGTAAATGTTCGCATCTATAACGTTTTCTCTGACTTTACCTTAAATAATAATTAATAGAGATGACTATAGGTGCTTACTTAGACCAAACCATTTATTAAGATCGTGCAGCTGCGGCTGCTGCCGTGTAAATCCCATTATGTATTATGTTATTAAATCTACCTACTTTTATTTACATACCATTCTACTGATTCTACCCATATGATGACCATATCCTACGTCCTACACTGATTTCTGCATTCTGCAGTATCCGCTCCTTATGCAATTACATATTCATCATGCATACTGCCGCATTTTCAATTGTTTGTCTATTGTCTCACACTTGGGACGATTCTTATATGCGGAAACTAAAAGTTATAATTAGTAATTTTAATTATACGCAAAATCCACACAATAAAACTACATAGAAACCACTACTGCGTACTGTTTTACACTGTTTTACAAAAAATAACAATGCTATACAGTCTCGTTTCAATAATAACATGGAATAGAAAACAACTTAATTATCGAAAGACATGCAATGTAAAATGTAATGAATTCTACCTATAGGCACATGTAGTTATATGGAGCTATAGAAATCAGAGTTTTAGAGACAAAGACCCAAAGCGTATAATATATGAATACAGGGATTAATCCTTTATCTACACATAATGCGGTTTTCCTGAAAACAAACACTTGAATAATCAAGAACAATAAAATCACAAATTTCCGTGCATTCAAAATAAATATAATTATGTGTAGAAATGAATGCACAACCGCATCAGTAGCAACAACTTCCTCAATGAAGACTAGAAAAC
>JAQFZE010004647.1:0-11032 GCA_034695245.1 Dicyrtomina saundersi | reverse complement strand
GCCGGGAAGCCGATGACTGGGGGTGAAAGAGCTTGTTGCGCCGCTGGCATTGTGATCTGTGCCGTGATTGTACTTGGAATTATTCTTGCCTTTGTTCTAATGTCCACTTTCTAAGATGGTTGGTTAAGTTTCCACATTCGAGCACACACATATTTTTATTAAAGGTGGTAGCCCTCTTAACCTATTAATTTTTAATTCACCTAAATACAAGTAAATAAATATGTTTCATGGTGGTTATAAATAACAAGTACACAATTATAATCCATTCTTTTAAACGTGAAGCCATAGCTTGCTTGACCATTGTTTTAAAGTACTCAAAGCATGCAAAAAACTAATTTTTAACACAACAAAATTAGGATTGACACTCCGTTTCCAAGCAATAAGCAGTAAAACGAAGCTGAAACTAATGAATCTTGTAGATGTAAAGTTGTTTCAGTTTCTGAACTTCGAATCAAGGAGCTTCTTAAAGTACACTACCAGTTACGATTACAAGTTTTAATTTTCAAAAAATATATGTAAATAGCGATAAATACAAACCATCAATTTAATCATTAATTCCGGCAAGACTGGCAAAAACTTATCCCAGCCAAAACTGTGGTAATACCTCACCCCGGGCAAGCCTCTGATCAAAATTTAACCAGAGTAAGTATGTTGTCAAAACTTACCTCGACTACACCGGTACGTAAAGCTTCACCCCGACAAGCCTTTGGTCAAAACTGAACCTGGGTTTACATTGAAGAGTACTCAGAACAAACTTGTGGTAAAAACTTTACTCGGGCAAGTCATTGTTCATAACCTATCCCAGGTAAAGGTTGTGACTAAAGTTAACCCCGTGTAACCCGAACAAATTTTGGGTCAAATCTTACTCCTAGGACGCCCATACGGAAAACAACCATTGCAAAGTTAAGATTAAAGCTTATCCCGGGCAAGTATCTTGTCACAACTTACCCCAAGCAAGGAAGCAAGATTGTGGTACAGAGACAACAACAGCACCAGCTACGACTACAACACCACTATAATTACGACTACATGACATGTTTAACAGTCATGCAATTTAAATCATTAACAACAATTATGAAAATGACAGCTACTTCTTTCTGTTACCTCAAGTTGTTATGTAAACTGTCCCCGGATATCCACTTTCTAATTTAATTTTGTTTTGCTTTTATTATTAAATCACAATTCGGTAATTACCTAATAATGCAAATGAAATTTTCATTCAAAATTATTCACACTAGGCAACATAATCATGTTTAATAAAATGTTAGTACTTTAAACGATTATGCACGAAAATGTTAAAATGAAAAGGTTTTTGTAGCTTGCATAATGAACCAAAAATGCAAGTATAATTATGAAGTATTACAAAGCTAATTAAAAAATCAACGAATCTACAAAATAATTGTCTCAAAACTTAAAGCTCAATATCTACTCCCATTTGCTACAAACACAAACACATTTTTACGCAGCAAACTCGTATCTGTGTTAATGTAACTGAGCCCACTAATACTAGCACTACTCGTCTCGTACCTCGCCCACCCCTGTCAATAACAATCGTAACGGCCCATATAACCAAAATAACCGTTTTATCAAAGCTATACGGAATTACAGCAAAAATGACCACCTTAAAGTAACATTATCTGAATACTTAAGTCTTTTTTTGCATTTTTAATCAGTAATATTTTAAATTCCCTAAATATACGCCTAATACATAATTTAAATTACCTGTGCTAAAATTCGGGAATATATTTTTTATTACTTGTAATATAAACTCCCAAAACTCTAGGAATATTCCCATTCTTAATATTCCTTTATTCCCTGGGAATAAACAAAAAGCCAACCCTACGACCTACGTGGTATCGTAAATACAAAAACTTGTATGAACATTGACTTAATATATTGAAGAATTAAAGAGAACACATTATTTTAAAATACGGTTTTAAAATCCATTTGTTTAATGTCATTTTTACTACCGCGAAAGACATACCTACATACATTTTCTATTTGACATAACGTTATAGGAATTAGAATGTAATGTTTGTAGCTCTGCTAAATAAAGCGTGTTAGCAAAATTATCAGTGTAATTAAGCTATACCAATTATTTCCTACTGCACAATTATTAACTTCCTCGAATGATAATGTATTATCGATTATTTACTATCCCTAAACTGTATTTATGCAAGAAGATTTCTAGTAGGACATAAGAGTTAGTATTTTTTTTAAATTTCCACTTCCTCTATAAATTCTGTGTGATTACTGTTAAAGTCATAAAACGATGGATATTGTCTGTGAAGAACCAAAATGTCCCATATCCAATTTTAGCTAGAATCAAAATAAGCTATGTCATTAATGTTATAAAACTAAAATGAGAAACATGCGTAAAGTTGTTAACCAGGAGTTTTTAAAATGAGTAAATTGTTCTATATACATGTTTTTGAAAAGTGTAAAATATTCTACTTACATGTTTTCATTTTGAAAAGGTGAAAAATGTTCTAGTTTCATGTGCTTAAAAATTGATAAATGCTCTATTTACATATTTTTGAAAAGTGCAAAATGATTTATTTAAATGCTCTCAAGACACATTTGAATATTTTTGTAGATAGTGGAAGTTGATACTGTTTTTAGCTACAAAAATGGATATAGGTCATTTTGGTTCTTCACAGACGATATGTAGTTGTCACTTGGAAAAATATCATTTAGGCTCAGAACTTCTTGGTGGTGTATGACACTACTACTACTAATAATTTTATAGGCAACGACGGTGTAAATTATCTGTCGGCTGGTTTAAACGAGAGGCTTTAAAGATGTTGGTATGTGCATCAATACTAGTGTGTTACTTAAAACACATTCTTAGATAGTAGACATTACGACAAAAGCAAGAATTATTCCAAGTACAATAATAGCGCAGATTACAACGCCAGCGGCCACACAAGCTCTTTCACCCTTAGTCATCGGCTTGCTATCCTCCATAGCACCACCCCATAAATTCAACCCCGTACCAGTCCCTTTGTTAGTTCCGTTAGTATTAAAACTGGATCCAATTCCTGGTGAGAAAAACCCGCCTTGATCCTGGCCAAATGTGTGCTGGTCATTGTTGCTTGACCCTGTGACGTAGGGGTTATCAAAGGAGGAACGAAATCCATGTTTGTAATTCCACCAGTCGCCCGTTCCATTTTTATAGTCCCGACCCTCACCTATTCCATACCTGTAGTCAGCCCATTTCCCCGTTCCATGCCGGTAGTCCCAGCCGTCACCCACCCCGTGCTTGTAGTCATAACCTTTCCCAATGCCATGTTCATAATCATATGGCGAGCATGGCGGAGGTGGGTAGTTGTCTCGATCGTCTGGGTCAAAGTCAGGCATCTTTTTATTTGAATTAGTCTTTTAAGGTTAAAAACTGCTTCTGAAATATTTCTGTGGTTATAGTTTGTGTACAAAATTCGTTTCTGTTCGACTTTATCTTTTGGTAGCATAATTAGCAAAAATGGTGGAATTTGTTTAAATTATACTCTGGAAGACGCAAGCAAACCCTACGTTATCAAAATAATTATTTTATTCAAATCAAACATGTTTAAAATGAAAGAATTTTGTTATTTATGTTGCGGATTAATTGACCAAAAGTATCATGAAATATTAGATATAGATACCATACCATGTTTTCGATGCAGTACTAAATATCGCTGTGATAGATGAAGATGTGATAGCGATAGAGACACGCTTGGTGTTGAAAATAGATTACATTTTAAAAATCGGTAACTCATCATTAGATTTAGTTTTGAATATTTTTAATGTAGCCTATTTATAATACCTAGATCTCGAAACTAATAGTTGTTTAATGGATTAAGTATTACGAACGAATTGTTGCATCGTAAAATAAATCCTAGGATTTTGAAGTTCTTGAAGGTTTTGGTTTTAATTCAAAAACTAACCTAAAGGAACAAGTGTAACTAGAAGTGCACGAAAAGATTATGTGTATAACATGTCACAGAAACGAAGGGGAGTTTTATTTGTTAACATTGCAGTGTAGCTATGGACGTGGGATGGGGTGGTCCACATAAAAGGTACAAAAAACTTTAGAAACTCGCGCTTGACAGAAGTAGCGAAGATAAATAGTTCAATAATCTAGAGCGACTTTACTGATCAGTGGCGTTTACAGAGGCTCCTCAAGTAATGAAGTAATGTATTGGGCCGTTCAAAACAATGAAGGTACCGTATTTCCTGTAATAGTACAACGGGGTGTACTATTCAAATTCCTAGACCCGTGTACTATTACAGGCCCGTGTATTAATACTGACCCGTGTACTGCCATATAAAAGTATGTTAAATAGACCCGTGTTCTATTCAAACTCATAGCTCTCAGACCCGTGTACTATTACAGGCCCGTGTACAATTACAGACCCGTGTAATATAACAGGAAATACGGTAAACGTTTCTTATCGTAATCGTAAGTGAAGAATCAAACTGACTCATATCTAATTTAAGTTAAAATTCAAATAAACTATGTCAAAAAAAAACGAAATGAGATAGATGCCTTAAATGTTCCAAAGTACGTTTGAAATGCGAAAAGTGTATATGTTATTTTAAATTTTTTAAAACTTCAAAATGTTCGATTTATTTGTTTTTGAAAATTGCAAAATATTCGATTTACATGTTTTAATTTCACCAATTTGATTTGAATCTCGTGAGTAATGTTGAAGAATTCACAAATTTTCTTATCACTTCCGGATTTTGATTGAGCACGCGTTTTGATTTGCCGCATTATTTGTGAATTTATTTTTGTATTTTACCTCGTGGTAGCGCCAATCATGCTTCCCTACAACAAGCAAGGTTAAGAAGTACAGATTAAAAATTACATAGTTACTAATACTTTTTCGACGACACTTTTTGATTTGCTCAGAATTAAAATTTTATTTTACAATATTTAGAGACTTCAGTTAAATTAAATAGTTGTATCCTTTATTCACCCTCACGATCAGTACTGTCACTATAAAAAACTACTTTCCACAGAACAAAAATTTGTTGCGCTTAGCTTTTTGTTTTGATATTATTCTTAAATTTTCTGATTTAATATTTTATTCGTAATAAAAACATTGTTAATAGTTTTGTTGCACTCACTTTTAATAATTGTTTTAATTACCATTATAATTAAGCTTTAGTCTTGATTTTTTCAAATATGGAAATAAACAGCAAAACAAATTTTGTCTTTTGGTTCAAAATATTTAGGCATTTGCTTTTTTACTATGTGAAATTTAAATTGCAATTTCTTATAAACACTAACATGTTCGCTAAGCTCCAATTCAATTCAATAATATTTTCATTTGAGTATTTTAAAAGTTCGCTGTCTACTTAAGAATCGTCCACAAATGACGTCACGTGCGGGGTCAATGGGTCTACTTGAATATAAATAACAACCAAAATCCAACATGTTAAAGATATTTATTTAAGCAATGGTTATAAGCTGATAAAAGCGGGGTCATAATAAAACTAGGAATGTTTTAGTAACATCATTTGTGAACAATGTCTTTGTAAATACTGGAAGGGTAATACATAAAAAAATACAAACTGATCTAAACCAATAAACCAAAACCCAAAGTAGGCGGGATAAATTCCGTTTTACTGTTAAATAAATTCAGTAGTCTAACAAGCATGGGCTACGTATATGTACATACCTACGTTTAAACGAAGGCAATTGAAGCGAAGGGTGTAGCAGTTTCTGTGTGAGTTAAACCGTAATAGGCAGTAGGCAGGTGTATGTAAATATGTATTTTAATTTAATTCATAAGCTCTAAGCACTTTTCTACCTGAAAAATCAAGTACTCAGAAAAGTACAAAGTGTATTTAACAGAAACGGAGCTGCTAACAAAACAGCTAGGGACGTGGGGTGGGATGGCCAACGTAAAAGGTACAACAAACTCAAAAGACTCGCGTTTAGTATTGTAATTATTTACGGGCTGCACAAAATTTTCAGAACTATGTTAGTACACGTTATACGTCATGTGTACTGTGAGTGAAGAATTAAAATGTTTTATATTTAATTTAAGCTTGAATTAAAATGAACTATGTCCAAAAAACAACGCTAAATAGGACAAATGTTTTTCAACAGTTCAATACAAATTTTCAAAATACGCAAAATATTTTATTTATAATTAATTATAGTTTTTTTAGGAGCAAAATGTTTTATTTTCTTATTTTTTAAAAGTGCAAAATGTTCTATTCCCTGGTTTAAAAAAAATGCAAAATGTGATACATGTCTTATACAATAATAAATTTGACGTATTTAGTAGAAAATTACAACAGTTAATTAAATTACGAATGAACATACGTACAAATAGATTGTATTATAGACTGTATTTTATTTCCATGCTGGACACGCATACCAAATTATAAATCCATTAAACAGCTTGTGGAATCATTTAATTTATTGCCTATATAACTTTAAATGTATTTATTAAAATGTATCATCTGCAATCTACAAGTACATTAATAAAATTATTTAATTATAATTTATTTATCACAGTTTAGCACAACCTTTGATATGCGTTATGTATATCTCAAATTTGAATTCTGGATAATATTAAAGAAAATTGCGGCTGGTTATACACACGAATTTTTTTACTTTTGATTTTAGCTTTGATTTTTAGGCTAGGGACACTTAAAAGGTCTCATTCGTTTTGCAACGTCCTCGTGGATTGATTTCCAGTGTAGCTCCAGCTCCAGGGTACTTTTGCTTACGGCTTTAAATGCGCAATCGCTACATTGTATGTGCTTCGGACCCTTATGCCTATTGAAAACGTGAACATTGAGAATTTGAGGTTTAGCAGTAGTGAAGTTACACATAGTACTGGTAAATCTTGTAATATCTGGATTATGAATCTTTTTTATGTGACTTTTCAAAATATCAGCAAGATGAGTTCGTCACTTGCAAAATTTGCACTCGAATGGCTTGAGGCTTGAGCTTGTTTGGCGTATGCGCCCTTATTAGCACGTGAGCATCAATCTACGTATTTTTGAATGCTCCACTTGTATTTGCAATTTCCAACACAGCAAGAAATCGTTTTTTCTAGGTTAGTTTTCAAGTGGAGCTTAAGTTTGCTATTTCGACTGCAGATGTGACTTTTGTACATACAAGTGATAGACAAAATTAAATAAAAATATGCTACAATAGTACTTCAATTTAATGTGGGATGGAATCACTTGTGTTTAGTCTAGACGAATAAGCAAGTAAACAAGTATTACACATATCAATAATTATTACTCACGATGCATTTGAAGCTATAAAGCAAGCACGTCCTATACTGTGTACCGCATAAAAAAGTAAATACAATCGTATATTGTGATGCAAAATATTCTATGTCCACACATTTTTATGATGCAAAATGTTGTTGATATATAAATGTTTGCAAAAAAAAAATAGTGCAAAAATGATCTATTTACATATTTTTTAAAAGGGCTCTTTGTTTCATTTACGTGCTTTTCAAAAGCGCAGAACTTTTTAGTCACGTTTTTATGAAGTTTTTACATTTTTTTCGTGTTATTTTAAAGCCCAAAATATTCTATTTAAATATGGTTAAGCAAATTTCGAATTAGTTAAAAGTGCAAAAATGTTCTAATTAATTGTTTTTAAAACTTTGCAAAATGTTCCATCAACATACCTGAAAAATGAGTAAAATGTATATGATACATATGCTTCTACAGAAATATGCTAAAATATTAATTTCGATTGTAGATACATATTACAATTTGCATATCATTAATAGTAATATGAATGCAAATGGCTAATTTTTTTAATTTCCATTTTTACAAACTGTAACAACTTTTACATTGTATTTGCATGCGTTTATCGAGGATTTTTTCCGTTTGTTCGTACCATACGTTTTTAGTAAATAACATTTTACAAGTCCATTAAAATTTATAAATAGTAAATTGTTTCATTTCATTAAAATTTACAATTATTCAATTATTAACAGTTTACATTCATATCAAAAGTGAAATAATCTTTGTATATTCCTATTTTCCTTCTTTTTCTATGCTTTCACTACAGTCCATCAGATTATACATACGATACACCACTCAATAATTAAATTTATTATTAATTTGTTGATTTTCAATTATTCAAGTTAAACTGTACATTTCAACTATAATCCTGTACTCGTTACTCGTTCCTTTCGTAACACCTATTACTGTTCATACACACTCATTTTTGTAATATTCAGTTTGCAACGTTACAAAAACACAAGTAATACATATTCCATTTCCTCTAATCACTTTCATCATGCCTTTGAATGCAAGTTTTCTCGTGAATTTTTCGGGCACTTGACTGAGTTAAGCCCCTCCCACAAAAACGGCACTTAAAAAGTCGTTCCCCAGTGTGACGTGTCATATGACATTCCAGAGTAGCTCGTCTGTAAAACTTGTCCTGACAGAAAGGACATTCGAATTTGTCTTTCTTGCCCTGCGGAGTGTGATACCTTCTAAAATGGTTGTTTAAATGTCCGCGCTGAGTCGTCTGGTATTTGCACTTACTGCAGGCAAAGGGACGTTCCCCCGTGTGACTCCGCATGTGACAGTCCAAAATACATTTAGTTGTACATTTGTAGGTGCAGAGGGTGCAAGCGTAGGGTTTTTCTTTAGTATGTCTCCGCAAATGTTCCTTCCAGTGACAGCGCTGTGTTGAGGCATAGGGGCAGAATTGACATTTGAATAGCTTCTCTCCCGTGTGAGTGCGAATGTGGAGTCTCAACATGTACGCTGTGTGTCCTGCATAGCTGCACTCAGGCTCCTCACACTAAAAAGGCCTTGGTCGTTTGGCCTGGTCTTCATGGTTGACTTCCCAATGATATGCTAACTGAGTTTTGTTCACTGCTCTATGTGCACATTCACTACATTGAACGGGCTTCTGACCACCATGGCGTTTGAACACGTGTATATCGAATATCGAGCATTGTAGACTTGGCTGTAGTAAATTTGCACTCAGTACATTTAAATCTTTTCTAGTCTGGATTATGGTGGAGTTGTGGTCTTTCAAATTTTGAGTCCAATTTGTTTGATAGCTGCAAAATGTGCACTCAAATGGCTTGAGCTTTTTCAGCCCATGTGAGCTGAGCATGTGAAGTTCGAGGTATTTAGGAATATTAAATTTGTATTTGCAATTTTTGATTGAGCAGAAAATTGTTTTTTCCAGGTGGATTGGATTTGCATGTAAAATTTGATTTTGTTCATATTTTTTATTTGTTGATGGCAGATGTGACATTGATACGTGTTTTGTGTAGATTGTGGTACAGCAGGTTTTAGTTTTACCAATTTAATTTGAATTTCGTGAGTGATGTCGAAGAATTCACACATTTTTTTATGATTTCCGGATTTTGATTGAGCACGCGTTTCGACGCGCCTCATTATTTGTGAGTTTATTTTGTAGTTTTTCTCTTGGCCCTCATGCTTCCTTCCGTATAACAAGAACAAGTGTAACAAGTAATTACAGATTCTTACAAATCATTTACTATTTATTATACGAGTGCTCGAGTGTAGGAAGTTTTGATTTTTTCAAGTCACTTTTGATTTGTTTAAAATTAAAATTATATTAGACAACTTAAATCCTTTAGTAAAGTTAAAAGGTTTAATAATTTTACTATCGATTTAATCCTTCTCACGATCAGTAACTTTCACTACAAAAAACTGTTCTCAATACAAAAAAAATACATATCTAGTTTGTAGGTAGTAGGTTTGTAGTTTTAATTTTAACTATTTTCAAAAAAAAATCTTATTTTGAATTTTAATGGTATAAACATGTGTTTGACAGTTCTTTCAAACGCACTTGAATTAATTAATTATGGCTATAATTAGGATTAAAATATTAAATCTTAAATTTTTGAAATGTTGAGATAAACATAATTATCAGTAGCGACACAATTGTTTTTCTTTGGCTCAGAAGTACCAATTTTTTAAGGATACAGTGGGTCAAGGTTTAAAACACATTGACTCTGTCAATAATGTCAGAAAAACTATCTATAATTTCATATTTTGTATTCGTAAGTTGTGAGGACAGCTCTTTGACATTTAGCTTGCTATAATTTTTCAATGATATTGTTATAGGATTAAAATTACATTTAGGCTTTTTTGGAACAATATATTACTATGTTATGGTCCGATAGGCCACAATCAATAACACCAGACTGTACTACATACGTTAAATTGTTTGTATAGATGTGGTCTATTAATGTTTGAGTTGTCATAGTAGTTCTAGTGGGTTTCTTAATTAGTTGAATTAAGTTCAACCTTAGTGCACATTGTGATAAGTATTTTGCACTGTTACACTGAGAAGAAAGGTCTACGTTAAAATCACCAAGCACATAAATATCAATACTCTTGTTATAAAGTGATAACACCAAGTTGCTAAACTCAAAGAAGAAATTGTCCTCGTTAACTAAATGTCCAGGTGGTCTATAAATATTTAGAATGGAAAGAGGTTTTGAAAATAGTAGTTTAACAATAATTCCCATGGACTCAGCAGTAGTTATATAACAGTCATACTGTTCTATATTAATGGTGTCTTTAACATAGATTGCTAATCCTCCACCATTGTCCTTTCTAATTAACGTATACACGGGTATAGTAATTTCTGCATCTGCAGTGTTCATGATTAGCCATGTTTCAGAAAGGCACATAACGTCTATTTTAAATGTATTCATAAGCACTGACAATTAATCAACTTTAAGCCTATGACTTCTTATATTTAAATGCATGATGGTGAATCCTTTAGGCAAAGTATTTGGCTCATTTAGAAGATTATGAGGTAGGGAAGGTTCATCAAAGGCAAAGAAAGAGTCGTTGTTATTGCCTAACTGCTGTAGAAATGTATCAGTACTGAATTTATTATTTAATATGTTTCCTGTGCAACTACTGCATTTTCAAGTCCTAGCTTAAACCAGAGTTTTGAACTCAAGATAAGTAATGGGTATTTTTAGGCAGTTAGTAATATGGAAGACAGAGTTGCAGGAAATACATCTAATAAATAGTTTCCTAGCGTCAGCTTTTTTAC
>JAQFZE010004646.1:0-11032 GCA_034695245.1 Dicyrtomina saundersi | reverse complement strand
TACTTACAAACAACGTCATTTTATTTTATTGTTATAAAGTTGTCATTAAATTACATATTCGCGAGTTAGTACTCACGTCATAGGTCTGTAGTCTGTAATATACAGAAATAGGGAATATGTTCGTGAAATATACGAATTATTATTATTTGTGCATTCACTTTGAATTCAGTCAGGGATTTGACTGCATGTGCAGCGGTTTTTGAATGTCTCTTATAAATCCTTTATAGCAAATGTGACTCCTGGGAAACATTACGTGTGCGGAAATTATTGCAATGCGAATATATCATAAGGATATTAGGATAATGTCTTTGGGTGGAGAGATTGAAGTCGAAAATTGGCAAATTGCACTTTTATTTGACTCCATATATATATATATTTGTCTTTTATATTCCGCGTGGCCGTGACTCTGAATAATAATATGAATCTTGAGCCCTTGACTATGACTTTGCCGACCAAAACCTACTGTGCAATTTGCCATTCTCAGTTACTTCATCTTTTAGCACAAATATCGGTATAAAGCTACATATAAACTAATAATATTAAGGTTATAGACGGACTACGTATATGTGAGGACTACGTGAAGCGGAAAATTCATTGCTATGACTTTTCTCTATTCTTAACCGACCATATGTCGGTTGGTTTATCCTGACAGCGGGTATATTGAATTACTGAACTCAAGTGCATATTGGGCAAAACATGTAGAAATACATATTATCAGAGTTCAAACCATAACCTTGAAAAGGGCAAAGGCTTGGTTCAACTTTGGAGAGAGTCAAATGGATTCGACCGGGTAGCAAATTTTCTCTTCAAGCTTATGCACAGCTGACTCTGACTCCGTTTTCCTACGCTGTTGTACAGATTCCCACTGTATAACTATATTGTAGTAGGTGTATAATACTATGTGCGAAACTGTACACCCAAACACACACGGTTTCACTATCAATAAATATAAACCGAGTGTCAATATGTAATTTTATAAGGTGGGCTGCTCACTGTTCACAGCAGCTTAGTTTAGTTCTCTATATAGTCTATACTGTATGCACAACCCGTGGCTAGTATAGTAGTGACAGGGGTCGGAGTAGTATAAATAACACATTTTGTTTAGATTGTTCCTCGTTAAATGTTTATTCAGATAGATAGTGCAGTAAAAGAGAATTGCATGGCTTTTGGGTTGAGAGTGAGTGAGTCCGTAAATGACGTGATCTCGGGCTCCTACACACACTAGATTCCTCTCGGTATTTCTATATATGTGACTCCTGTGCTTTCCCTTCCATTCTGTGTTACTTGAACCGTTTTCAGAATTGATGAATTTTCTCTCGGTCGGTATATGTCATATATTTTGTTAGGGAATCCGCTCGGCCAGGAACATTAAATGACTATAACGTGCCTATTTATCCGGAGCACATCCATCCAACATTAAGCCTCACTCGTTAGTTTGTGAAGCACCGGATACATACACTTCAGAATGAGATTGTATCATTCCTGTAATTACGAGTTCAAGCACAACTGTCACGCTTGTATACAGGCTAAAGCAGAGTGAAGAGAGAGGTTGTGAGGGCATTTATGTACTTACTACACTTACATAATTTGAAAGTCGCTCAACGTCAACTTGTTGTTTTTTTTCCTGGTGATTACCTATCTATATGTACCCACACACGCGTAGGTAACTACAGCTTGGAATAATCAGTAAGAAAAGAAATATCAGTTGAGTAGAGTAGTGGAAAGAACGCTCGTAGCAACATCGGGATAAACTAGCTTCAGTGGCAAAATCCTCTGTTTTTGTGTTTTAATGGATATATCTACATATATATGGTTCCAGTACTCAGTTATATCGGTTCGGTCGGGCAATCCATAGCATACAGTATGTAGGAAGAATGAAAGGGTATATTGGAGTTGTAATGACTAGCATCGCATCATCATAATGGCATTGGCATGGTGGACTGGAAAAGTTTTCTGGGAAAGGCAACAAGAAAGTTGATGATGATACGGAGAAATGGTAGAAGAGCGGAATATGGAAAGGGGAATAGCAATAGCAATGTGTGTGTGTTGCTGTAAAAATTTATAGCTATATATGCGACGTTGAGGATGGATATAGGATTTTGGTGAGAGCGATGAACTCGGTTAAATTTCAAGGTAAAACTCGGTATAGAGTGTACACATGCAACACTCATGTGTTGCTGTCACTGCTCTCGCTCCCAAGCAGAACAACTGAGCCTCTTAAGCCTTTATATAGACATTATATTACATATCTCCCATCCCCGGGTTTTATTATTAACGTGAAGTGCAGCTACGGATAAAGGATAGAGTATGTAGCGGGCTCGAGGGAGAGAGAACGGTAGTGGTAGTAGCCAGTGAAAGAGAAAGTGACGGGTGAGAAAAATGTAATAACGTTGTAGTTTGTAGTGTAAGTGTGAGAGTGCAGTGGGAATGGGGAGCGTGAGCTGCATGCTTTACTTTTTAAAGTGTTGTGTGATTCAGTTTGGTGTATTTGTAGGTAGGTAGGTAAGGTACATATAAGCGTCCGACGTACTTAAACACTAAAACTGAAAGACATGCCTTATCCCCATTTACAGGTCTACAGGACTTTTGAACGTGGGTCTTTTACTCATATTACAGCAGCAGCAGCAGTAGCGCTAGAACATTTGATAAAGCGTCAGATGTGTGTCTATATGCGTATGCACGTAACATAATTATATAATTTTGATTTGGGAAAGGAGTAGAACCGCTAAAGTCGATGTCTACTTTGACATTCAGTAAATAAATATCCGCGATTACATTCATGTCACTGTGAACGGGGAAAAGCGAGATTGTATATAGATGAAATTCATGTATGGCAGATGCATGTAGGTACATAAGACTGCTACGTGAGCGTGAGCTGGCTATAGTCAGCATTTACTTACCTACCTATGTAGTTTGGTCAATCTAGAGAAATCTGGAATAACTACAACATGATCTAAAGTAGTACAAACTACGAAGTAAGGTTTCGAGATTCTTGAACGAAATTTATTGTCGCAGTTAGCGGTGGCACTATATAGAGCTGAGATATTTGGTATTTAGCTTAGTGTGTATTATAATGTTTAGTACGTTTCGAGTGCTCGTTAGTTTCCTTTCCTTCTGTTATTTCTCTTAATTTTGGTATAGATACGTTTTTCCCTCCTGGGAAAAGGTAGCAGCCGTTGCTGGTGTGTGTCAAATGTATGTGATTCTGAGACGGAAAAAATAATGCTTTCCTCTCTGTCTCACGATTAGGGTGGCGTTCTGAGGTGTAACATGCCTCATGCGGGCAAAGAAACCTGTGAGCTCATTTGTCCACATAATTCCCTGCTTCTGCTTTTATACAAAAGGTAGGTAGGTAGGTGGTAGGTATGAGATAAATTCGGTCGTACCTATTTTATTCATGTTAGACGGTTAGGTCTCATAATTTCACAAAATGCTTCTAGGTTCTATAGATTTCGAGCACTATATAGTCAGCGTCAACCCCTATCATACCATTATACATTATTGCTAAATGTGAGAACTGGAAAATTTAATTTATTACATAATTCAAAAAAAGTGTAGCTAATTGGAGGAAAACAGTAAAAATTTGTTTTTGCGTTTGTGACACATGCTTATTTATTGCAATGCCACATAAGTCCCCATTACGTTGGGAGGGTTTGAAAAAAAATGACACGAAGTGATTTTATTTCCGTTGGTTTTATTCTAAACATGACGTTGTGCTGGGTATATTATAAGCTGTACGAATTATCAAATAGTTTGGGAAAAAAATATTGTCAGGAATTTTGTAAGTCTAAATGATTGTCTGATATTTAGGAGTATGTGTATGAGCTCTTAAGTAGCAAAACGTCATTACAATTGTTCCTAGTTTTATGACCGCACATTTTTATGTAATCAAATTTTTTACGACTCGACTCTCTGCTGATATTCGTTTGAACCCCATTGCCTTGTGACTTCGTCAAGGGCTTTGTTAGTTACATAAGCTGGTTGACGCTGACACTGTCCCGAGCGTGCTGGTAAACTGGCTATGGTGACTGACTGGTGTAATATAAAATTCAAATAAAATATAATATTATGGATACAAGTGTGGGCTTGGACACAATTATCATGTACAACACAGATTTTATCGGATGCCTTAATTTATCTCTCATGTAATTATTATTACTTGCATTCGGAAAGAGAGAGAGATCGTAAAAACTTTATTTACAGTGGTACACAATTGCAGTCGTCTCAAGGACAAGAGTAACAGACGTATAAATTGTTTTACCAAATTATTTCAAGGCGATAATTCATTCAGTCCTCCGCCCACTTATAGTGGTTTACCTACAGATGGATTAATAGAATATCGGAAATTGTCTGCATATTCCAGTATTATTTTAAATTGGAGAGTTGCTCAAAACGTTTAAAATCGTACAAATAATATTACTCCATGGTGTATCATTTATTTGTATTGTTCTGTAACGATGACGACACAACGCGGGGCGCAGACCATGTACCTAACTAATATGTTGAATATATATGTATGGTCTGAGTTTGTATTTATATATGATATATTGCAAAATCATCAAGTCATTCCTGTTCGGAAATAATTACAAAGCAAACCCTCAATACTTGCAAGTGTCTGTAAATTGCTAATAATACGTCCCACATCAATTTGTCTATGTGAACAGAAATAGTTACATACTAGAGTTAGAATTTTGTAGACTTTATTATTAAAGTACGGCTCTGAAATAGCTTTATGTAATGACCCATGTCTGTTCAAAAATATTTTATAGTTACAGTTTGTGATAACAAAAAATGATTTTAAAAAAAAAATAGAAACTGCTATGTATAATATATTATTATGCATACTGATATACCGATCTCGTTATAGCTATGTACCACAAAAATATTTGCAAAGGATGTTGTGCCTACTATATGTCTCACTAGTCTCTGTAGTATTGACTGTCATTGACAGTACACTTGTGGTGCGTAGTAATTAATTTAATATAAATGTAAACAGATGAAGGCAAATAATAATTTAGCTGATACATTTATTTTTGACTGCACGAGTGTGATACAAATTTTATTTATAGATAAAATAAATTATCTCATAGAACATATTTGCAGTAGTAATCCGACAAAGCTAATTTAAAATTGAGATTTTTGGTTTCAGCATGTCTCTAAAATAGGATACAAATTGAATATTTGAATTCCAGGAAATTGCAATTTGAACCAATTGAAATTGAGAATTCTGTGATGTTGTGAATGTGAAATCTATATATAGGGGAAATATTTATACTGATGTATTTAGGCTTCATATTTGTCGTTCACTACCTTCGGGTTCAATTTAACTTAATTCAGAGCTGCGAAATTGTCTTGGGTACATTTTTTTCTGCAACTTCCCAATGACAACTTTCACTGTGACTGTGGGAAAATCATACTTGCTGAGGTGGTATACGACAGACGACAGTTTTCTTCGGGATCCTAAACGTGTCCGCAGCCTCATGGCTTCTATGCGCTACGTATTGCACAATGTAATATAATGATGTTAAGTGCAACTGAACAATATACATATTAAATGTTTTTTAAGTATAAAAAACTAATATCTAATAATGGAAAGAGGCGCAGAACTTGAAAGTGGCCGAAAGAAAGTCCTGTGGTGATGAATCAAAGGTGAAAGTAAACATTTGACTATGAATGATACTATAAATGAATGGAAAATAATGTCCTCTATTCTTTGAGTTGACATTGGGAACTGCTATTGAGCATTGCTTTTTCATAACATTGTAGGTTAGTGTAATGTCTTATCAAACATATAATCACAACAATAAAATTACATGTTATAGCCTCTTATAGTAGTAGGTAAATGATCCGTCTGGTCACGCACATAGTTCCTATATTAAAATTACATAAATTCTAAAGTTATAAGTATAGATAAGTAAGTAACCACTGGCGAGACTAGACTTTGGTTGACGTGAATGTGAGCAAATGAGATAAATACTAGTCATAATATTTGAGTATTTTTGTCTCGCCAGTTCTGTTCAGTACCTACAATAACATATTACACATGCTACCTATAAACCTATACTTACGCTTTGTTTGTCGAAGGAAAAAAAAACCCTCTCACCGAAGAAGCAGACAATAGTATTATCATTAAAAATTACCTCACTGCAGAAATGTGTTCCCGTAGTAAATGTTCCATATATGTAAAGTAATCATATTAGCTCACGTTTCTGTTCCTTGAATAAGGAATGAGGCCATTATTGTAATAATGGTTTCTAGAAAATTAGATGGGAAATTGGAACCCGCATGCATATATGAGCAAATAGAAATTTTACTTGTGCTGCTCAGTCAATTGCATGCAATTGTAAAGTTGCGAAAGCATAATGAGCTACTGTTGTCTTTGCATTGCGCGACATATGAGACGATTGGATTATAAGTATGTGTGGGTAATGAGTACCTTGTTGGAAGGTTGATGTATTATGTGAAGGAGTTAGGTAAGCTGCGTTTTGTTTATACTGCCTACATTCTGCTCACCTACTACACTTTCGTTCTTTCTGAAAATTGTATTGCGCTCTGGATCTGACAAAGAGGTTTAAAATTTTACTGGCGTACTGGGAAACTAGGCTAGGCGTAGGTGCAGAAGTAAATGTCAAAAATCGATTTTATTGTTCATAATTTTCAGTTCTTCGAGAAAAACTTAATTAGGAGCTGCAGAAGGGGTAATTTGCTGAGTAAAGTGTAGTCTACGTGCATATATGCTGTATAAGTTTGCCAAAATGTACGAAATTACAAAGCTAACTGGAGTGGAAAGAAACCTCTGACGACGGAAAGTGATGTAAATCGGATGTAAGGAGGCGAGACGTTAAAGAAAAATCCAAGTTTTAACGATAAGTCGGTTGAGTCCCAAGTGACTGAAAATGACAAAACGACGTAAACCACAACTGATGACTTCTTATATTCGTACCATGAAAGCTTGTTTTAGGAGAAGGAGAAAGTTGAGAGAAATCCTTGCTTCAAGAAAGTTGTGTGAAGTTGTGAAGGCAGAAACAGGTGTAGAGAGAGAAATACATGACAACTTCTTTCACAACCGCGCCATCAATTTCGACTTCGATTTGAGTTAAAAACTTGATATGCCTTTTCATCAGTTGAATTCTCTTGTGTAACCCAATTCTTTGAAGCATTGCTTTATGGTCAAATTCAGTTTTGATGGCACGAATTCGAATTCGAACTATGACCAGCCAGCCTAATGCAGGTTGGAAGCTCCATAATATTAGTATGCACACATTTGGAAGTGGGAGGCAGCGAGCGGGGAGTAAACCTATTGTTATGTACTCCCTGTGCATTTTCTAAGTAGAGGAGTGTGCAGTGAGCATTCAGTAAATGCATGTCAACTAATTTCTCAACATCTTGTGCAACACTCACTCAGCGAGGCTTTCACTCCGTCTCTATAATCGATTTCCTTCTCAAACAGCCTATACCTTTGTTTGCTTAACTAGTTTTAGTAGGAATTTTGTTAAACTAAAATCAATTTTCGTGCTTTTGTTCCTGGAATCTATTAAGTTAGCTTATAGATATATATACATATAATTGTACAATTAAGTTTGTAGGCAACCTACAAAAGAATTATTAAGTAGAAATATGGAACAATTACATTGTACATATTGCAATTTAAAGTACAATTTTCTATGTTCTATTATTAACTATTAAATTTTTAACGTTGAGGGAGGCCAGCATATATATGGGTTTCGTTAGAGGTTTGCAAGAACTTTTAGAACACTTAAAACAGCACAGGAACATTTTGGAAAAAGGGAAATTTGCTTTATTTAATTGACTTTGCCGATGTATAGTACATAGTGCTAATTAAGGAAGTTTCTACGAATTCAAAACGAAAAATTTCATAGTGATGTCAGCTAAGTTTGTTCTATACGTTGAGTGTATTGTGTAGTGCTGGTTTACACAAAATACTAAATTTCATTTTGATTGCAAAGGATTGAAATATTTAGAATATAATAATGATGGCTTGAAATACCTAAATATTATTTCTATGTTTTGTATGTCATATTTAATGCACCATGTATACTCATCAATTTATTTTTGGTGGAAATAGGATTTAATGTTTGTGGTTTTTAAATTCCATGTCAACATTCAGTCCGAAATTATGTACTTATTTAACTAAGAACTTTCTGAAGTTGTAGTGGTTAGATGTATTTAACCACGTTTATATAAGAGTTTTACAGAAAATCAATTATAGTGATGCAGAAGGAAGCCTATCTAGGTTATGTAGTTATAGTTTTTCCAGGTGGTTAAAGCATTAAATCCTTGAGAAATAATTTACTTTGTTCCCTTCAAAATTTGCAAGTTGGAATAAAGTATATACTATAGTACAGTAAGTAGTAGTCTGCTGAAGATAGGAATTTAATTACCAAACTCCCTGTATTTGGGTCTTGAATTTGTTCGGTTTACCAGGCGGTTGAATTTAACAATACATGAGCATTGCTGACATAGACAAAAGCATAACTTTAATGTCGGATTCCACTGATTACCAGGGACTAAATGTAAATGTTCTAATTCAAACACGTGGAAAACTCTATGGAGAGGAAATTACAATGGCCTCTCTCTCCATGTCATCATTATTATTTCAAACATGGTTTATTTGAATTTACATTTTGAAAGTAAAGAGCATGAAATAATCAATTTCAACATAAAAATCCTTGTTCCTTCCAAATCTCAACAATTTTCAAATCAAAATCGATGACAACGTCTCCCTAGAACACACCCATCAGGGATCCAGTATATTTATTTGAATGACACGATGAGATTCCTTCCGAATTTATTAAGTGGAGCGAAAAACTTGGTTTGAAATGTACAGTGGTCCTTGAAAGGTTTAGAGATACCTATAGGTTACCTACATTTGTTAGTTTATCGAGAATTGTTTGTGCCACTCCTCTTTATGGGAAGAAAATATATGCTAGCCCACGTACTCGATCCGTGTATAAGTATGTGTTTCCAAAGAAAATTTACAGGGGATTTATTTCTCTTCAGTACCCTTTTGAGATGTTACACAACGTTGATCAGAGGAGCTCAGGTCCAGGCTGTATATATAGATTCCATATTTACTTTGGTTCTGGGCATTCAATTTATAAGTTGTGGAAAAAAGAAATTTAAATTCTTATATTTTCTCTTTAAAAAATATTTTCGTTCAAGAAAAAATAAAAGATGTGACAGGATCAAACAAAATTCAAGGGAAAGTTGAACGAAAGGTTTTTCCGGCCTCCTTTCCTTTACCTTCTGAAATGCTTTTTACTTTTCATCAGGAGAGAGATGATGTTTGTGAGTGTTGTTGCATTTCGTGAAAGTTTTTGAGTGCAGCAGAGCTGCTGCAATGGTAATGCATACTTAAGCTGCCGTGAACATACTTTGTAAGTTCCTAGGCTTTTTAATTTAAACTCGGGAAAGGAGTGGGAAGTAGGTTGAAAATGAAAAAACACTTTTCAATGGGTTGTCTCTTTGGGTTTTAAGTTTAGTTTCGTGAAGATGAACAACTTTTTGGACTTAATTTTGTAGTGTTTAAGTAGATAAATGCTTACTATGTAATAAACATACATGTCCGTGCTGCACTAGTGAGGAAAAGAACTTTGTTTTTACTTTAAATTTGTTCCCATAATTTAATTTTGATGTGGAAAATTAATTTTCAGGATTTCATTTCCATATATAGGATGTGTGTACGTGAACGATTGTAATTTAAGTGGGGACTTAAATTAAGTATCGCTTTGAGGACTTGTGGCAGGGAATGTTTTTGATGTGCTTCTGTTTTTGTGGGTTTTTAGTTTCCATAGATGATTTTCATTAGTTGGGCTCACACGTCTTCCAAATTCTCAAGTGAAAGTAAGGGTAGGTACTCAGGATTTTGAGGATGCCTCAAAACTTCGTTATAGAAAATAATGCGGAATCACAGTCGGGATTTCTATCTTAACAGTCAATGTTTAGTTACTTCTATGTTTCAGCTAACAAAACAATTTAGATGTTATTCAAGTGCTATCTCCATAGTATCGGTAGTTGAAGGAGGCTATGATTGAGGTTCTTTCTCCACTTTCATTTTGAGCTGTCATTAAAAGGATGATGCCTCCTACTGCATTAGGCACTCACTCAAAGCAAGTAGTACTTACGGTGTCCCATTGTTAGGCCGCTATGCAAAAGGAGAGGCTTCGGTTTCCCAATACGCCGTAATAGTAAGCTTCACGAAGGAAATGCATGCAGATATTAATTGGCTCTCTAAATTCAAACTAGTTCAGAACTTTTTAGAGTTTCCAAGAGACTTACAATGAGATTGGTTAAAACAATGATTACTCAAATTTGAGTGGGTTTGGTAAGCAGGAAACAAGTTTGGTGGTGAAGTTTCCAAGAGCATCATTTAATTTTGATTTTTGATTTGAAGTTACCTAAGTAGATTTGCAAAGTTGCCATAAAATGGAGTGGAACACTTGTTCGGAAAAGTATACATTATAATTATTTAAATAAATGATTTATTACAATTAAAAGTACGTTTGTGCAAACCCATTAGTTGGTTTTGAATGTACAATTTGAGGCTTATTTATTTCGCCATTATATGCATGAGCATATACATATTGGGTAAAAGTTGTAATAATTGGAACAACTAAAGTCAGGCCTCTTTATACTTTGGGAAATAAAATAATAAATAGGAGGTAGTATTTTTTTAAGTTTTTTACATTTCTTTTCTATTGGTAGGAAACACGTATTTTATTTTGTTATATTTCATTGGTAATTGGTACCAAGTATTATCAGTTAGTTGAGCTCGTGTTTGGAATACTAATTTCCTTTGAACTTTAGATTGTTAGTGGTTGTAGTAATAAGGATCTTAATGTAATTGGAATTGCTGTTCGTAAAGGTGGCAGGGTTTTTTTTCTTACAATAGTGTTATTGTAGTTACAGATTTTGTTAGCGATAACCATGTAATTTTGAAATATTTATGACATTATTTGGTTGCATTTTGTCTTGAGGTGTTATTTGACATTGCTCTTTTCCAGAGTACATA
>JAQFZE010004645.1:0-11034 GCA_034695245.1 Dicyrtomina saundersi | reverse complement strand
TTTGATTTACTAGGTCTTACAGATCGAAAAACCGAAACTTTGTCAAAAAGCTACCACACTTAGGGGACCTTACCCTACATCTAAAGATCATAGTAATGTTGACACACAAATAATAGGGATTTTATTGCGGGTCCTCGCGAATCCGAATTAGGAACGGGCTGAGTTTACGGATCGAGGGGATTCTTTTGTAACTCAAGACCAAGCCCGGGATGATATAAGATTATATGCACCGCTAAATGGAGGAATTATGCAGCACAGAAAATAGAGCACTTGCTTTATATGATTATGCTTATGGGTGGGGAGGATAGATGCTTTCCCAACTTAACTACTTATCGTTTCACTAATGCTTAACTAACTTATAAATATATT
Organism: Dicyrtomina saundersi; assembly: GCA_034695245.1. Lineage (NCBI taxonomy): Eukaryota > Metazoa > Arthropoda > Collembola > Symphypleona > Dicyrtomidae > Dicyrtomina > Dicyrtomina saundersi. Next base: position 10,665 of record JAQFZE010004645.1, on the reverse strand, counting down.
TATATGAATGAATGCGAATATCAAACGAGGGAGGAATGCAATCACATACACATATAAATGCCTATAAAAGATACGTTTTGAAGGGACTTAATTGCCCTATTTTTATTTTACTTTAAATAGAAAATTACGGACTCCGTGAGCCAAAATGAATATACTTTTAACTGGGCGATTACGCCAAAATGAAAGGATAGTATACGGCCTCGTGGGCAAATGAAATTCAATACTTTTAACGGCCTCTTGGGCAAACAATAATTCAACAAATAATAATGGCCAGTGGCCGACTTTTAACAAATCCCATTAGGGTATTTTTACCTTGTATTTCAGAATCAGCCGGACAGAGCAGGGAATTCCTAGTAAGGGCAACAATCAAAAAGGCTCTAAGCCGGTTTCTCTCAATGAGCAGTAAACCTTTTTATTTCTTGCCCAATTATGGGTCAAGCTTCAAACACTGGATCCCTAGCTTATTCGCAGTAGCGACAATTATTATTCCTCGTGGGGCAATGCTGGGTCCATAAACTAGTACACGTGGCTACTCAGTTTCTTCGCAGTAGCGGGCAGTTCCCTCGTAGGTTCTTGAACTGGAGACGTCTCACGAAGTGGTTGTTAACTTGACAAGCGCGCAGACCGAACTGTTATTTCATGGGCTGGAGAATAGGAGATTCCCCAGTCCATGCTTTAACTATTTGAGATCATACATCTCTCATCTCTCCATCATGTGGAACATCTTTTACATCTTACATTTCTGTACTTCGTACAGCGTGAGTCTCCGTTCTTTTACATTACCAAAACAGGGATAGCCGTGTGGCAGAAGTATGTACGCTGCACATACTCGACCAACGGTCCCTTCTGCAGCTTTACTGCCAATTTGCCCATGGCGATTTTAACCTTATTTCTAATGGGGAATATTTCTGTCTCTGTCCGCTCACTACCAAAATACATTACAAAATATTTACGATTAATTTTATATATAATTTTGCATGTAGTATTTTGGTCTTCATATTTTTCTCTTTCACAAACAATACATGTTTATAATGGAGTCTTCTTCAGGATTATTGCAATTACATAATAATATGTTGCTTTTTTTGAGTCGGCTAGCCGAATCTGAGCTAAGATTCTTATTTTACATATTATGTCTACCCTGCTAAGTAAGTAAGTAAGTAATTGCTTTATTGTGATATTTCACACAGCGAATAATTACACTGATTTTCGGGAAAAGACACTTAATATATATCTACGACTACATATTTAAAGTTATTAAGGTTATATATAAATATTACTACGATTGTTAATAAGCCATTTGCTTAACTCAAATTGAAAGTTTTTTAAATTATTTCTGAGTGACCTTTCTCTAGTATCCAACACTTCAGAAATACAATCAAGTTTTTCATTTTGCTTAATTAGAATAAGCGAAGTTGACAATGTAATATATATAATTCGTTCAGAAACAGTTAGCAAACTATACATTTCATACAACTTACATAAATCACTACTACTATTTAGGTAGTAGGTACCTACGAGCCAAAATAGTTAAAATTTTGTGTTTTAGAATTAAAAACAAGAAAACTATTTTTCTATTTGCATGAGCTTTAAAATGATATATTATTTGTTGCAATCGGACAACTGTTTTAAAATTGTATGTGGATTATTGTTTTAAATTCGAAAATCTTTGCGATCGAAGCTCCGACTTTAGATTAATTACATTTGCCTAATTATTACCTTTCAAATGGTATATCACTCATATACTTTTACAATGCGTGACCAGTCGAAATATTAAATATAAGATTTCGCGGTTTAAATTCCCTTATTTTAACGTTAATGCAGCTTCCGTTTGGTAATGCCTTATCTTACTGTTACGGCTGCGTTAGAGAGATACTGTACAGGTAACGCAATAATATATGCGCTTTTTATACATTTTAAAGCTGGTTGCTTCCCAAAAGAGAAAGAATCAGTTATTCCTACTGTAGTCTGAAACTAGCGCATATGGAGTGGAATTTTTAGATAATAATAGTTCTACAATAAATTATGTAAGACTTTAAACTACTAATTAATTATTCTTATTATTTGCTAGTAGCATTGATTCTGCTCTCAAAAGTCCCGTACGCTTAAACAGCTTAGGCCATACAACACTTTCGATCCAATCAAGATAGTTTTCGACTTTGGTGAAAACGATGGGATTTGCTTCACCTTGTGCACATGAAGTTGCATTTACTGTCATAATGCCGATTACAGTGTCCACGCAGGGCATGCTGCGTGAAGTCTGAATTGTAAGCGCACCTCCAACATCATTCTGTATAAACGAATGACACGTATTTACAAACAACACGGAAATACTTCATACTTCATAGTATAATGGATCGCAATTACAAATTACAATTGAATAATTTTATAGAAATAAGTGCCAATACCAGACAAGCCGATGAGGCTAAGCCCTGCGTACAAAATTGTGATGGCCGAAGTGCATCTCCAAACCTATTTATAAACAAAATTCCACCATTTGTGTGTGAACGACTGTTACATCTTTAAGCAATAATGAAGTAATACTGATGTTCAGCACTAGAAATCAGTGTAAATATTAATTAAAAATTATTCGTAGGATACAAAAATGTTACTTGTACCTTATACTAAAGTTGCTCTTTTGATTGATGCGTAGAAATGGCTCGCAGGCTTTGTTATTTTCGAATAGTTGAACTCTTTCAGTCCTTAATGCCCCATCAGACGTTTCTGAATCAAAGGTTAATTGAAATAATTTTTTTAATATTAAAGGTTAAGATTAAAATACTTGAGAACACACATGACCTGGTTGTTTAATCTAATATTTTGAGGCAGTAGCGGAATTATAGTTTGGTGAAGGGCCGCTCATCAATGACAAAATAGGTAAACTTTTTGGTAAACGTACTTTGTCTACCCGGACTTTTCCTACCCACGACCGAACCTAGAACATTTCCTACATAAAGACCATGGCTAACGTAGAAATAAAAACAAATATAACTATTTATGAGTGTAGGCGGCCCCTGTAAAGTGGTTACATAATCAAAACGTAACACGAAGTAGTCGGGGTTAGTGTTGTAATTTGTTCACAATTGTTTGTGAATATTGGGATTTTTCTATACGAGATTTTGCACAAACTAAGTTGTACACAATGCATTTTAATAACCTCAGATTGTGATTGTGAAAGTTTGTGATTGTGCACAATCTAATAAAATGATTTAAATGGCATAAAAACCAAACCAATTAACTAAGAACTTTTTAAAAACAATTTTGATATATTATGTATGATTGCTAGGGATCGTTCACAAATGGCTTCATCGGTAGGGTCAATGGATCTATTTGGCTGCTGATGACATTTCATGTTCGAGATAACAATTTAGGCAATGGTTAAGCTGATGACAGTGGGGTCATAGATTCCTAAAAATGAGTATTGTTTGATAAACTTCGATCATGTACTACTGTGGAATAAGCCAACGACAATCATCGAAATTCTTACCGGCGCCACTCGAGCCAGCGCTAATTTTACAGTGCCCAATCATACCGAAATCGCTCCTGCCGCTCTTATTCGGTACGGAACCACTATTTCCAAGCTAGTATGTTCATGTGCTAACGCTACCATAATGCTTATGCAAGATATAACAGGACCACTCGCAACCCGTCCAATCTTATCATCAACACTCATCGTTCCTAGCTCACTCTTACCCGAGCTATTTTATTCAAGCCGATTCGAAGCAGAGGCACCTGTACTTGGCCCACTAGTGCCAGCAAAGCTCGTACCTAGCCCGTTTTCACCAAAGATAACTGCTTTGGGTTTAGTTAGGAGTTTGTTAACCTTGCTACAAAAACATTTTTTTTCCAGTGATGAGACCAACTTGCTGTAAGCTCAGCATCTACTTCGGGCCCACAGTGGACAAATCCGGCGCGAAGCGCCGGATTTTTACTGGCCGTATGTATCCCACACTCCTTTAATTCCTTTCCTATCAGCGTATACGAATAGACAGCAGGAAGTTCAACCTGTGAGTACAACTGGATTAGAGAAATCTCGCATGCAAAAATGTATTGCTACATGTGCTTTTCGCTCATCGATATCTCATATCTCAATATGCACCGTGCACCACGAGCCCAGATGTACTCCCGCATAAAATAAGTATGCACTATATAACGAATACTGATACCTATACTTCCCGACAAAGTAGCAGCCAATGACCAGCGTGTTTAAGTAATTTGAACTGAACTTAAATTACAAAGTCCGATTTCATTGAGGAAGAGTTCATCATTGCATGTTAGGGTTGTCCGCCAACGGCGTTACATGAATTACACAAATATAATATTCCAACTCTAAATGTTATTGCCTGAAGGACTGTTCTCATTGTTCAAATGTGCTCACCTCTGAATTGGTTGGCGCTGTTAATATCCGGTCCCATTTCCCTTATGGGATCAACAATAAATAACACTATTTGTAGGGTCAGTGGTCTAGTTCGATATTGATACTACGTAATGTTAAGGTAGGGATATAATATGTATAGGGGCCCTAAAAGAGGGAAGATTTCAATGACATCATTTATGGACCACCCTTTTCTAAATTTGATAAACGAAATTCATTTGATTTGATTGGTTTTCAAAAATTGCGTTTCACGTCATATAAATCCAACGATAACTCGAAGTGTGGTTAGTTCTTGTTTGTTCCTAATGTTTGTTAGGAATTTGTGATTGTGCACAATCAAGATATGGTAGTTTGTGATTGTAATATAAAAATAATTTCCATCTCTCCCGATCTCTCTTACTGCATCTGTGATAGAACAATCACAAAGTTAAAAACAATTGCTCCTTGTGAACAAATTACAACACTAGTCGGATTCGAATCTGAGAAGGAATACATTATTTCTGTGTCCCCTCTCTCAGGCGTACTATGAATGGCCCTCATGCCCGCCTATGGTGAGGCCGTGCAGTGTAGAGCAGCTTGCAGAGGAGGAGGAGGATTGGGGGAGGAGCGCGGAAGGCAGTCAGACAACGGGAGGGATACATTGCCTGGAACTAGACCACCCGGTGATAGCAAGCCTGTATAGTAGACACAATGCTCCCAACGCAATCTCAAGATTCCAATAATCTGTCATAATGTGCTCGCTCTACCTCATAGTTAGAATACATAAGTAAGTTATTAGAATAGTTGCATACAGTTATCAATCTGAATGTTTAAATAAGTTATTAGAATAGTTGCATACAGTTATCAATCTGAATATTTAAATAGGTTATTAGAATAGTTGCATACAGTTATCAATCGGAATGTTTAACTAATCGTAAGAAAAGATTTGTAAGGGTCTTGTGTGTGTCTGACGTGGCTTCTCTCAAACGCATGAAACGAAATCCAAAGGAGAGGTGGATGGCTTGAACCCAAACTGTTAATCCTGAGGTTGTGTCACTGTGAGTAGTATACAGAGGTAACACACATTTCCCAATGATAAACCGTCAATGCTGAGGCAAAATGGACAAACTGAATAAATTATATATTTATCAGTGTACTGTAATGACCCGGCAGTTTCAAACGAGCTTAGATTATTACTAATTATATTTATTACTTAATTGTGAATAAGTGTTTATAAATAATGGCGACGATTGTCTATAATTAGTTTATACTGTTATATAGTGCGGAGAGGCTCATCCAAGTTGATTAAATCACTCGTGAATTATTCGATAAGCATGAGATTATAAGACAACGAAGGTTAAGTACAAACGTTTTGCTATGAGTCATGCCCAAATATGAGTTAGGATAGCACATTCTAAATCGGATTTTAGGTTAATTACCAAAATTGATGTTATGTGTTATGAGTATTTTATGTATCAGTACGAGGTCTAATTTGTAGAAACTCGGAGCTATCAAAGTATTCGTATTCCAACCGAGCTCTCGAGAACCCCTCTTGACTTTTCTGAATAAAACCAATCACCTACTGTTATATTTGGTCTCTCTGTACACGAAGCTCTCTTTATTCAAATCTCCTAATGCATCACACACCAGTTACAACGTAGTGATTTTCAAAGAGGCAGTTTACTATTATTTTTCGCGAAAAAAAGTTATTGTGGGACACACTGTCCAGACCCTAGGGCATAGGTGGTTCGAAGCCAAATCAGTCAAACGAGTTTTTTTCACGCCAGAATAGTAAATTTTGAAAGAAACAAGTGTTATTTCAGGGAAATAGTTTCAATTTCGAATGGTGAGCCCAGTAAGTGATAGGGAGATAGCAAACACGAGAGGCTACGAACGAGAATAGTGAACGAGTAAAGAGCGTAAGGCTATCAGTGTTTGTGTTGTTATACCTAGATTTGCAAATTCCTGACCTTCCTGTAGTTCAAGTGCAACATTTAGGTAGTGTATAGAGTTTTTATTTTCTTGTGCCGTAAGTTGAATACATTGACCAGAATAGTGTGAGTAGGCAAAATAGAGCGATAAACGTGCGTGTGTATTACGAACAGTTGTATGAGGTAAACGGTATCCGTAAAGTCAAGACTATGTATCTATTTTGCAAGTGTGAGCTGGTTTGTAGGTTGTTGTCTGAATCGGGAATTCCATTACACACATTCCCTTGTGTGTAGCGTCGACGCGGGTAATATTTACTTAATATTTACTTTTTATCATTTTAATTTTTTAATAATAAATGTATTGTGCTATCCGAGTACGACGGAAGGTGTATTAAGTATTTTGTTCTACCCCAGGCCTTTTTCCCTCTTTGAAAAAAGCCTCGTGAGCATATGTGACTAAAACTGTCTGAGATATTTGTACTTATTCATCGTTTTTACTAACGTATCGGTAGTACTCGTCGTAGTTGTACGTAGGGCATCATACAGTACACTACAGGTAGCGTATAATATTTATTTATGATAAATAATTTTTAAGCGAGGGAATCAAACGCCAGCTATCCTACATACTAGTTTATATTGATATTTGGGATATGAGTAATAAAAAAGTTAATATTTGGGATATCACAAACTGATAAAATTTGTTAACCATAGGATAGGCTTAATTGTAACAATTTTGCGAGAAGTACTAGTAATTGTTATATTTATAAGACTGGCCTAATTGACACAATTTTTGGAGATAGTACTGAGATTTGACTAGACCCTGAACGCTAAGCCAAGGATTTTCAAGCAACGGAAGAGTGTGCCGTTTTTGACTAGATTAGATAATCCGAAAAGACATAAAAAGATTTTACATGGTGATGAGAGCAAGAAAAATAGAAAGTTTTGAAGTAATACTATTCTACCTCTACTCAACCTTGGGACAGAAATTATAGGAATGTCTGAACGACGAGATCGCGATAAGAGGATTTAGAACTTGGCAGTATTTGGACCATTGCATTTACAAGAGATTTAAGCAACCCAATAATGTATTAGAGGAAGATCTAGGGGGGGATATTGAGTTTCCGAGAAATTTAGATGACTCTCAAAATTAGTATAAGCTACCGATAAACAGGACGGGCCTGAAATTTTAGCGCACACTTGGGAAAAAGTACAAATCAATGCCAAGAGCAGCAGCCAGTACCCAGAAGGAGGAACCAAGGATGGACGGGCCAGCAGGAGAAGCCATGGGATATATCAGATTTGTGGGATGCAGGAACCCCTACACCATAATGAATTACGAAGGAGTTAAGTACCCGACGCTTTTAGATGCAGGTTGGTAAATCACTTTAATTGATTAGAAAGTAGTTAACCTAGAGAAGGTAGATAATATGATGAACTACAAAGTGACAGAATTGAGCGATTAAAAACATGTCTCGAAAGGCATAACGAAACTGGAACTTAAGAACAACGGGCAAATAATCAAAAAAGACGCTTCAGTAATGAGAAATTCGAATCCCTTGATTAAATTAGAATTCGACTTTTTTAGGGATTATTATGTACAGCTCGTTTATTTGGAGCTGAAATGTAACACGAGTAAGCTCAGGCCGTTTAGCTCTTCAAGAGGAGAAAGCAAGTGTGCTAATTTTTTGAATTCCTTGTATGCCCTACACAATAAAGTTAAAGTATTAACGTCAGTAAGAATACGATCTCTTAGAAGGAGGATGGTAAGGATACAGTTTCCATTTTAGAAGGAGACAAAGTTAATAATGTACAAGCAGAACATGTACAAGAGAAATAGGCTTTTTATTGCACGGGGAATAGTGCATAAGAAGGATCCGAGAGTATTATTATTTAATAAAAAGAACAAGCCAGTGACATTTTACGCAGGTTCCGTAATTAGGAATCATAAGAATAACTTTACAGTTATTATAGGAAAGCAGTCAGAAACCATTTAAGAAAAAGCAAATCCGGACCGGATTGTGAGAAGACCACTGGATTGAAAAGCACTCACAAAGAAGCAGATGGACAAGATATCTATAAATCCGGACCTACGAGAAGAAGAAAAGTCGCAAGTACGTGACTTGTGCCTGGAATACTTAGATATATTGGGATATGAAGCAAATGAAGGTAGCAAAACTACCTCCGATGACGATAGACACGAAAGACAACCTGCCACAGATAAGTCCGCCTTACAGAGGATCACCACAGGAGATGAAAAAAATTCAGAGACAAGTTGATGAACTGATTGAATCAGATATCCTTGAAAAAAGCCATTCACCATGGATTTCGCGAGTGTTTTCAGTGAAGAAGAAAGGAGAAGCTTATAGGATGGTAGCGAACTACCAAGCACTTAACAAGGTTACAAGACAAGATACGTACCCATTACCAAGAATAGAGAACATTCTGCATGCCTTGAGGAAGGCAAAGTATTTCAGCCCAGTGGGTTTGTTTGCAGAGTTTCATCAAGAGATTCATTAAGATGATAGTGACAAGACGACGATCACGACACCAAACGGGACTTATCGGTACAAACGGATGTCGTTTGGCCAATTTTTTAACACATAAAGACATACATACAAAATCATTTCAATATAAGATGATAAACGGAAGCTCAGCATCTGAAAAGCCGTATTGTGTTCACAGGTATTTGGTTCGTCGTTACACATGTAATGCAAAGTATGCTGCTGGATTAAATCACTTACCCCTCCCCTGCCGTTGTGTATAGTATAGTCGAAAACTGTTGGCGTAGCGGAGTGATATTTATGCCTTTCTATCGTGAATGTAGGTATTTGGTTAATAGTTGTATATGTAATATATTGCTGGATTATTTTTTGGAATTTTCTATTTCACTTTCTTTAAACTTAACCACCCAACCAATTTGCACTATTTGCAGGGCAGTTGCAATTTGCTGAGTTGGTACCAGTAGTGTTAGATTACCTTGAACTTCAGTGGCGCGCGATTTGAAGATACAAAGTTTCCTCAAGCAATGTCTTTAAATAATAAATGTAAGTTGCACGCATTGGGGTCGTAGATAAAAGAGCTATCCACGTCGAGGGCGGGTCACTTCAAAAATGATGGCACCCAATGGTAAAAATAATTGTTCACGCAATGTCTAAGAGGGTGAAAAGATGGCATAGAAGGGTGGGTCCAAAATTGTTGTTCATTTGACTGGCGCGGTTTGCGTACCGTCCCTCTACCCGTTTTTGGTCACATTCACTTTAGTGCGTTTTGACATGGGTCAATTCAACCCTTCACTGTGGAAAAAAGGTAAGTTCGAGCAGAATAAAAAAACAATACAGACCTGCCTGCTCGCATTTGTGGGAGTTTAAAAGTTGTTTGAACTTAATGGGTTCAAAACTGTGACCTGTAGTGTACGGCCAACAGACGGACGGACAGACAGACGGACGGTCGGATATGACATTTTATAGGATGCTTAGGCTCAGCATCTAAAACCGGTTTTCATGAGGAAACACACTGGCATGGGAAGCACGCCGCATGTACTCTCGATTTTGAAAAACATAATAATGGCAGCATTAACAGTAATATGCGGCATTAAATATGTAGTATATCGTGTTATTTGTCATTGTCATTTCTTCTCTTCGACTAATCATGTCGGGTATTATTTATTTGTGCCCATTTACATAATTTGGAACCTTTCTGAAATACTCGACCGATTTTGGCAAATGACATACGACACTTTTTATGGCGATTTTTTGAAAAGTAGGCTGTTTTTTCTGAAACATTCAAAAAATGTTGCAATATTACTGAGCTTGAACGAAATTAGATTCTGATAAGTGTACCCTAATTAGAATTTAATTTATTACTAATCCAAAATCGTTTCACCGCTAATAAAAAGCTCAATCTCATCACTGATACCAATTGATAAGCAATAAGGTTACATGTACTATTTCTCTATTTAAACTCTTATTTACTACTCATCTTCTTACCATTTAACAATTTTGTTACTTCCAACCCATGGAACACGTTATATAAGGATTTTAAAAAACTACGTTTAAAAATTGTTGTAAAACTATTGAGATATTACGCTGAACTTTAACATAATTAGATTCCGGTAGTCATCCCCGTCCAAGTGGTGTCCAAACTCATGTAGTGGAGGATGGAACACAAAACTCAAAGCTGCACTCCACTGAGTCCACTCCGCTTTACTGAAAAGTGGAGTGTAGCAAGAGTTCCAAGTTACGCTTGAGGTCCGAGTTCAAGTTCCAAAAAATATTAAGGACCACTGTCGCAGGACATTTCCTACACCTGGGCATTTCCTACCCACAAAATTTATTTTGCCTGTTTACCAGCTGAGCAACCTTACCTTCCATCGTAAGCTAATTT
>JAQFZE010004644.1:0-11034 GCA_034695245.1 Dicyrtomina saundersi | reverse complement strand
ACTGTATGAAGGTCGGTATGCGATTGCGCCAGTCACATGATACTTTCTGGCGCGTCATGTAAAACTGAGATGTATATCTACTGCTCAGCGCGTCCTTAAGCAGTTAATATACCTCTCGAAGGTGTAAATAAACTGCTCAGAGACATAATATATATACCGCTTAGGGCTGGGATGTAGATTAAGTGCTCCGAGCAGTTAAAGTACAGCTTAACTCCTGACTGCTTAGGGAGCCATTAATTAATAACAAATAAAGTGTGATGCCTCTCGAGTGGATACTTGCCGAATACCTACCTATAATTCTAGAGTTTATTTTTACTTAAATATTATAGTTAATATTTTCCTTTTTATTTGGAAAATAGAACCTGTAACAACCTGACCTGCAACCTGCCTGTAATAATAATTTTTAGTTAAGTCTCGTCTCATCTCCCTTCGTCTCTCAGTGAATATAGTTTTCATTTTTCAAACTAAAGTGACAGCCGGGCCTACATGAGACAACGTCTCAAATCTGTGAAAATATTCTTTGCGGGAAACATTTATTATTATTATTATGTAATGTGTGTAGGTGAGGATAGTCAAGTCAAAAGTCAATATGATAGTATAGGAAGTTAAGTTGCTGATGGCATGGCTGACGGCTGAGACTGCTGAGAGCCCTGATTGTACAACAATGTATTCAAACTTCGCATTAGAACTAATCGCATGCATGGACTAATCCGACATCCAATTCACAATTACTGATACAAATTACATACCGTAAAACTTCAAATACAAGCCCGGGCTTTAATGTACTCAAATATTTCTAGACACCCGGCTTAAATTAGAGGCGGGCTTCAATACGAGGCGGGCTTTAATTCTTTAAGTAGTATTAAGTGCACGACAATGATAAATAATAATAAGCTCTTCTTTAAAACTGTATTGCTCAAAAATCCAAGGTTAACAATTTATTCTAAATTTAACCGTATTGTTTTACATGAATGCATCAGAATCAATGTCAATCAAAATTTCGTTTTGCTCGAGTTCCTCTTCGTCTTCTTCTTCTAGCATGCAATATTCTGGGTCTGGAATATTTGATTTTCGAAACTCTTTCGAAAACGAAGTGGGACCTCGCCGGCAGACGAAATTTTTAGAAAACGCCAATGAGGGCAAAGCATTTTAAAAAAGCTAAACTGCAATGAAAATGCGCTTAATTTCAAAAAGTATAGTGTGCGTACGTATGCCATGAAATATTTACCTAAATAGGTTACCTACTACTGCAGTGCACCAGGGCAGCCCGCAATGCACAGCGTTTATAAATTTTCATGTTATCTTCTAATATAAGCCCGGGGCTGTATTAGAACATAAAACGTTGATAAATAATATATTACCTTCCAATAGAGCCCCGGGCTTCTATTGGAGGCGGGCTTTTATTCCTGTAGCTATTTTATTTGACCCGGCCTGTATTAGAGGCGGGCTTCAATACGAGGCCGGCTTTAATTTGAAGTTTTACGGTATATAATTTGTTGGTTGAAATGTTGATAATATGCGAAAATTACATTGAATGAGTACACATAATAATTTCTAATGTTGTATGGGCTGAGGCCAAATCGACAAAATGAATAAATTATTATTATTATTATTACATAATAATTTCTTGACTTTAATCCCTCACTTCTTAGATGAGCAATCGAAGCCAAAATAGCGGAGGAGGCTTTCAGGGGGGAGCTAGAAATGGCTGGGGAACCGGGCGTAATTGTGAAAACAATACCAGTAGAAATGGTAATGGTCAGCCAGCAGCAGGTCGCTCTCGTGGTCGTGGTATTGCTGGCCGCAACCAGTTTCACCGTGGGGTTGGCATTGCACGTCGGTTACCAAATCAAAACTTCCATGAGTAAGTTTTTAATTCATGTAATTATTAAATTATTTACTGACTAAGACTACTGACGCAAAACAGCTTTAAACTACTAATCATAAGCTATGAAATACTTAATTAAATTAACAAGAAGACACTAATTACGTATGTAGATACGCATTTATTAATGCGTCAGCATTTGTTCTAGATTAAGGTAGCAAGCAGTGTAGTTGATACATTTTCTAGGCATAGTACTAAATATTCTAGTTTCAACACATGCATTGGTATACTGTATACTTTATATATTTAATCGCATAAAGTAAACAAATGCGGGCTTTATTACCGACCTTTCTTGTGTTCCTACTTATTTGAGCAGCAGTAGCAGTCATTAATTCCACAAGACAAGAGTATTTTTCAAGTTCATAAATTCAAGTCACTATTTTTATTAACTTACTTACTGATACGATGGCTTGTGACTTGACTCATTTGTTATATCTGACTGTGACTTAGGTTTGTAGGTTTGGTGTAATCTCTTCTTGTTTTCGTATGTTTCAGATTATTTAATGTATTGTTATCTATATTCATCGGTATTTCGTTATCGTTGTCATGTAAATTATTTCCTGGATGATACTGAAGTGCTACACTCCACTTGTGCAGTATCGCAAGGACATAATATGCGCTTATTTCCACGACATCATCTATGCACTTGTTAAGACTTGAAATACTTACGTAGATATTGATATTCAATATCGAATACATTACCAAATATTGTGGAAGTTGAATAATGAGTCATTAATATAAATGCCTTATTTTTATGTAGTCTAAACTACAATTGTTTAAATAAATTTTGTCAGCCGCAAAGCGATTTTTCCGTTGCTAATTCGAGTTCGCATTCTAGTTTATTAGTTGCAACTACACATCAAAACAAACAGCAGTTGGTAGTTAAGCCTGACTAACTTGCTACCGAAGTTACTATTTTAATAATCCAAGATTTCTATCATGGTTGTTAGGACATATTACCCCGGAAATTTTCCCCCTAAGCAGTAACGCCGGACATTTTTCCTCCAATAAAAATTAAACTACAGATATGTATTGTTACGCTGTCGTATAAAAGCACGTATTCTGAGAAGACAATGCAAATGTTGTAAGCTAAATTACATACAATTTTTAAATATTTTTAAAAGTTCCGCAATCTGGAATACAATTTATGTAATTTGTTTAATGCTGATTACTATATCATCTGTAGTTTGGAATAGGAAGCAAATGAGTATATTTTTATTTTTTATTTGAACCTTATTAAGTTGTTATTGAGTATGGTGATATTGAGTATATTAGTTTCAGATAGGTAATGCAGCTTACTGAGTTGCTCGACTATATTATTATTTCTTCTTACTACATAGTTAGTAGCAGTGCAGTGGTACGTCGTGATGTTTTGAGTGACAATTTGGGAATATTGTAAGCAAGTGTACATCATCCCAGCTAGATCAGCTAGATTCACATACATACATACATATACATACATTATGCAAACGTCTCAGTAGCACTTGTTTTGAAATCGTTGCAGGAATAAAGGACAGAAAACTAATGTATTGGGCTTCCGACGATTTACGGAATTGATACACATGCCGAATGATGATGTAATCGCATTTCTAGACAAACATGCCAAGAATTTCGCAGAAACAATCAAGCAGGATAATATTTCGAATGATTTAATTGCACTGATCACTCAAGTTATTGGGAAAAAAGTTTGTGGAGATACATCATTACTAGAAATGCGAAATAGCCTTATAGCTGTTGTGGCGGATCCAAAATTTTTGGAAAAATTGCAGAGCTTCACTTTAAACCTCATGGTGTCTAGTTCTACCGTGTCGGGTGATAGAAACCGGTATGGTGAAATTGAATTATGTAATCTTATATTTTGTCTCAATTTGGTCATTATAATAACTTACAACTTTATTTCACCGATTACATTGAATTAATATTACAATAGTTACTTTTAAATTTATAGATGGGGAAGCAATGCTGCTCCTAACTTTGTGCTAGATTCGTCCCCTCTCTGTAACCTAAATAGCATGTGTGACCTGTACGCTTTTGTGTGCACCAAGATGCAGAATCTTGCCTCGGATTATTTGTCGCCAAATATATTAGGAGCACAAGCAGCAATACAGATTCTTATCTCAAGAAATCAATTGTCTGAAGACAGTCAGCATGTGCAAAATTTGCAGTTCAGATTAAAACAGCTTGAGAAAGAACTGGAGGAGTTTAAGGCTTCAAGAGAGGAGAAGAATTTAGCTAATGAACCCGCAAAACATAAACAGTTTCAAAAAGGGAAGTTGACAGAGAGTGACCTTGAGCGGTTGTACTTAATGAAGGCTGACGATAATTTTGTAGAAGTCAGCATTGTCCCCTCAACTCAAGAGATTTTGGCTGAAGAAGAACCATTCCTCCGTCCTAATTTGGTCAAAGGAAAATATCCATCCGCTCTTACGTATTTGGATGTGCAGTTCCGTCTTCTGCGAGAGGACTTTGTAGCTCCATTGAGAGAGTCTGTGAAGGAGTGGGTAAACAACGAGTAAGTAATAATAGAAAAATTTATTTCATTAACAGTCGATTTGGTTTCTGCCCATATAACAGCAAGTGAGTAGGGTTTTACCCTATCTGCACAAGCTTTTGTCATACCGTCCAAATCCATAATTTTTTTTCAAGATTCATTATTTGTTTACTGAAGCATTAATTGTTACTTTAAGCATAATGTTCACTGACAATTTAATTAATTTTTTTAATCTAATCTTACGGCATATTAAATCATTTTTTAATTGGTCACTGATTTTCGTGACTGCAAAGCCTAAAAAGTCCACTGCAAGAAAAAATGTATTCCACTGACGGTTAGACGTGTACCACTCCAGTTTAGATTACTACCACTGCTCATAAAAGTTAATCCCTATTTTAATAAGAATCATTTTTTGACAGAAAGTGCTTTAAAAATTGGTTGTGCTTGACATAATAGTGCAAATCCTGCTTCTATAATGTTTTGAATTCTATGCAACAATGAATAAGTCTGAACTTGTTAGTTCCGGGCGTAGTTACGTATTGTCGAATTTTTATGATTATGCACCGAGACCATGCCTATCAAATACAAAGAGCAGGGTGTGGACACCCTGCCCCAGTGCAGAATTATAAAAAATTCGACAATAAATTGATAAATTTTAATATTCCCTATTATCTATATTTATTAAGGTACATTTAAAACCAACTAACGATTCACTGCAAATACCTAAATACTGCTAATAAAATACTAAAAATTTTGTACTCCCTAGATCAGACTATTCGGGAAGAAACAAGAAACTTCCACCTGGAACCATTCGCTTCTATCATGATGTTAAGCTAAAGAGAGTAGATTGTCTCCAGGAAATTACAGTTCATTCGATGCAATTCTCCATAGGAAATTTAAGGAGAGTAAAATGGGATAAAAGTAAGCGACTTTTAAGTGGATCTCTTGTTCTGTTCACATCAGATAAATTCCAGACTGTTTATTTCGCCACCGTCTACCGGCGAGATGAAAGGCAGTTAGCCCATGGAATCGTAGGGGTTGTGTGGGAAGGTCGACGTCCTGAGACGTATGTGGATGTGACTTTCCTCATGGTTGAATGTGAGGTTTACTTTGAGTCTTACCGGTAAGTATTCCACTTAGAACATCTAGTAAGTACGAAGTACCTACCACCTACATACTTATAATAGTATAAGAGATCCTTTGCTAATTATTTTATCTTTTAAAGTCGATTTAAATTTTTGATTCAAGCGTGATTAACATATTCTAAGCTAGGCATAATACAGCACTTAATTTGAGATTCAGTGTCTGCTTCAAGGGATAACGAGCTTAACTGTGTCATCATTGCAGAATTCTTTATTGAAATATTTTAGACACACGCTTAAGTCACTTCAGTTTATGGCTCAACCCGGACCACCTCACTACGACATGCCGCTTCTGCAAAGTTATCGCATGGCCAAGTACATAGTTGACATGTCTACAGAGGAGGTGCCCCCGCCTTTCTATCTTCGTAATACAAATCACAAAATGAATTTCTCCATGGTGCTAGCGTGCAATGAAGAAACTATTAATTTATTATCTCGCGGCTCACATCAGAATGGGGAGAAAATTATACCTGAAGAAGTAAATGCTTGGCGGAGCGGGACAGGGGATCAGGTGGTTTCACTGACTGACTCACGTCTAAAAGAATTGGCTGCTAAAATTAAACCTTTTAATGCGAAAGCATTGAATTTGATGGAGTGGCCGACTGCGGAAGATCTTGGGATGGACAAGCCACAGTACTTAGCTTTTCAGTCAGCCATCACTCATGAGTTGAGTATCATTCAGGGTCCCCCAGGAACTGGGAAAACGTACATTGGCTTACAAATTATTAAATTGTTTCTGTCTAATCCTGAGATTATTTGGGGCTCGCCAGAGGTGGAAGTTACAGGTTTGCCAGAAGAAGTCGAACCGGAAGTTGAGGTTCCAGTGCCTCTATTTCCAGCCATACAAACGGAATCCCACATTTGGGCAGATTTAAGGAGACAATTACTTTCAGTCACGCACCAGTCACCCATTCTCATAGTTTGCTACACAAATCATGCCTTGGATCAATTTCTGGAAGGGATTATTTCCATTATGAAGTCCTTGAACATTGAAACATATAGTAATTTAATCCGAGTTGGTGGCCGGTCAAAAGTAGAAGCACTTGCGCCGTACAGTATACGTGAGCAAAGGGATCGTTACAGAAAACTCAAAATGTTTGATTCGTCTTATGCGGCATCTCGAGGTCAGGCAACTGGCCATTTGCTAGCCCTTCAGATTACCAGGGCAGGTTTAAAAGACGTATACAAAGGACTAAGCCAAAGAAGTGGTTCTGGTATCGTGGATTTCTTTCGCCTAATAAGAGTCCTAACAGATGAGAAACACTCGGATGCTGCGATGGAAGTACGAAATTGCATTGAACAAGCTCTACCCTCCGAATTACAAGTCTTCTTTGTGGGACGTACACTAGCCTCATGGCTGGGATTGAACATCGACGTTTTTCAGGATAGTAACTTTAATTCAAAGCAAGTCATTCAAAATTCATTTAGGGTTGTTCAAGCCCGAAATGTGTACAAGCCATGGCCTAAAGAGAATGCGTTTGATCAGAACGGGGGTGTAGAAAATTCAGAGCAAGAAGAAGGAGAGCTTCAAGATTTTGGATTAAAAGAAATTATGGAAGCTAATCGTCTTGAAGAAGAAATTTCAATGGAAAATGAGAATTTAGCCAAGAGACATGTTATAACTATCCCCTATGTCCACTTATCTCCTTACAACTTTAACCTTGAGTATTTGAAGCTAGAAGCGGAATATAAAGATGCAGAAAAGAAAAGAGACGGATCAAGAATAAAAGAAATTCAGTGTCGTTTCTATTCATTGCAGACTTGGGAGGCAAAATGGCTAAATCAAATGAGATTTCTTGAGGAATTATTTGAAGGGGTGAAAGAATGTAGTATTGAACTTCCAGAAGTAACTCAAGACTTATTGAACCGGGCTCATTTCACTGACTCGGAGCTACATCCCTCATTAAGTGAGAAATGGAGCATTTATTTCCATGTCCTTCAGCAGTTACAAAAGTCTCTTCTAAATAATATTATGAAGGTTGAAAGCCAAATAATAATTGCACAGTCAAAATTAGCAGAAGTAAATAATCGGGGCGATGGTTTGATTTTGAAGAAAGCCATGGTCGTGGGTTTGACTACGACCGGAGCTGCTAAGTACAATACTCTGCTTCGAATGATGAAATCCAGGATTGGTAAGTTGATAGTTAAGCATTTAAGTTTATTACTGTTTCAGTTTCTTGGCAGGATTAATTTAAGAGATATTAATTGTGCTTGTGTTTACAAGGTTTTCGGTTTTTGAAAAATCAAATAGATTTCTTACAGTAGTTTTTTCTTTGCTTATTGATCTTGCGGACAGATACAGTGCAGGTTCAGAGTTAAAGTTAAATTATGTAGTATTCCAAATAACTAACGAAGAGGGCAAAATATTTTTAAGAAATGATCTGTATGCTTTTGGTGTGTGTGTTATATTTAATGTACGTTTAATTATGAATGCAGTGATCGTAGAGGAAGCTGCAGAAGTTCTTGAGTCTCATATCGTCACATCAATCACTGAACATTGCGAGCATTTAATTCTCATAGGTGAGTCATTAGTACTAGTCATTCATATAATTCCATCAAAATTTATCTGTAACAACAAAGCTTTATCGAATTTTTATTTAAAGGCGACCATCAGCAACTACGACCGTCCCCAACGGTTCATAAATTAGCGAAGGATTATAATCTGGATGTATCCTTATTTGAGCGGCTCATCAATAACAATCTGAGCTGGCATTACCTTAAGGTAATTTTTTATCGTGACGTACCCTAGCCTGTTTTCTAAAATAGGTTCTCGCAAGTTCTGTTAAATGTTTAGCTTTTCAGATCCGCAATTTACTTTATCCTCACGTTGTATTATCTGTACATATAGACATATGTGGGTTCGGGTAGGTTTTAACCATTACAATAATTGGTTACAATGATCAATAAAATTGAATATATATCAAATAAACGACATTTAACTCCGTATAGGCAGAGGCGGATCCAGGATTGGGTCATGGGAGGGGGCTAACAACGTTAAAAATATTAAGCGGCCCTTGCGTATAGGCATGTTTGGCTCGCTTTTTATGCTCCCCTTTTTTATTTCTGCTCTACTAGACTCGCGTTTTATTGTAGAATGTACAGTATTGCTACTATGGACATGTTATAAATTTTCCCGTACTGACAAATCCGAATATAAGGGACTCCGCGGGACCGGCAGAATCTGTCCCTTATAACCGGAATCCCTTGTAACCGTTCAAAGGATTTCCCTTGAAAGCGGAGACATCATAATTCACATTTATTAAATTTTTATTGTTAGCCAAAACAAGTTCAAGATATACACAGCTTTGCCCAGTACATGTAAATTATAAGTATTATTTAAAACAGTCAGTTAATGTAGTTTGCTCATTCGGCTTATTACACTTTAACTAATACCGGTTTCTCTGATTATGTGTGTTTGCTTCAGAGCCTTTAACTTTTGAAATGTTTTGTACTTTAGTTCAGTTATGAACGAGTTCCTTTTCCTCTTCGTCGACATTTTAAACTGAATGAAGCTTTTAAGTTTACGTTCAAAGTCAGAGCTACTATCAAAAACCTTCAAAGCTTTAAAATCTATAAATACGATGACCTACTTATCGGTAAACGTAAAAATTAATGTAAATGCTTTGATAAGAAAATATGAGTTCTTTGCTGACATTCAGTAGGTCTTGTCTTCATTATTTCAGTTATGCATTTCCTGTTGTATTTTTCTTATTTTTCCTGGAAATTCCCTTATAGGTGACATAAATTTCCAAACATTGGTCCTGAATCCGTCCCTTGTAACCGAATTATCCTTTATATCAGTTCCCTTAAACTGGGATAATTTTAACATTGGAAACATGTAGCTGGCCAACCAAATATTTTAAATATGTCTCTTTAAGCCAGTTTTCCCTTTAACGCGGATCTCTTATAGTCGGATCTGGCTGTATTTGCATACGTGCGATTACTGCACTTGCAGCTTTTGATTAATTTAATGTGGTCATGAGAGCTTGAATCTCGGTAAGAACCGACAACCGACCACGACTTTTGCGATAAAAATAAACAAATTTTAATGTAAGTTTTTGTAGACCACGAATAGTCATACTCAAGTGCTGAGTATTAGTAACCTACCATATATCATAAATAATGCAGGGGTCTGTAATGCTTCGTGGGTCTGAGAGGGCCACATATGGATAGTACGCGGGGCGTAGTGTTTTGGGAAGTACGGTAGGTATAGTATAACGGATAATTTCAGTTTTTTATGATGAATTTATAATATGCATTTACAAAACATATTTATTTCTGCCTACTCTCCTATTATTAATTGTAGGCACAACATCGTATGAGACCAGAGATTTGCAAATTACTTGTGCCAGCCATTTATACTGACCTTGAAAACTACCCAAATGTTCTGGAGTATCCAAAAGTTCTTGGCTTCCCCCAAAACTTGTTTTTTGTAACTCACCACGAACATGAAAAAGCGGTGAGTTGCGAAAAATATAAATGCAGTAAATTAAAATAATGCACTCTTTATACAATTACTTGCTGTTCCAGCTTATTTTTGTCTACGAGTATGTACGTGATATGTATATTTATATGGCTAAGTTTTATTTTTGCAGGATAATGATTCGACGACTAAGTCTAATGAGTACGAAGCCAGATTTTTAGCGAAATTGTGTCGTTACATAATGCTGCAAGGATATCAAGCGAGCCAAATCACTGTTCTTGTAACGTATATTGGCCAGATGTTTTTGGTTAAAAAGGTTAGGATCATGTAAACATAAATTATGCTTATGCCTGGTTCAGAAAACGAAATTACATTAACAAAATTGTTTTTTATTGTAG
This sequence comes from Dicyrtomina saundersi, assembly GCA_034695245.1. Taxonomy (NCBI): domain Eukaryota; kingdom Metazoa; phylum Arthropoda; class Collembola; order Symphypleona; family Dicyrtomidae; genus Dicyrtomina; species Dicyrtomina saundersi. Next base: position 695 of record JAQFZE010004644.1, on the reverse strand, counting down.
CTCATGAACGACGAAGGGAGAACCTGTCATGGAGTTCGTGTTACTGTCGTTGATAATTTTCAAGGGGAAGAGAACGACATAATTCTTTTGTCTCTTGTTCGCAGCAACGAAGATCCTGTTAAAAATCGTGTTGGATTTCTTAAGACCGATAACCGAATCTGTGTAGCGCTTTCACGGGCAAAGTAATGCGATTGTTTGTATTTGTGTTTTATAATTATTGATAATATTTTTTATGCATTTCAAATCAGTTAGTCGAGCGATAGTTTCTAATTTTTTAAACTTCTTTTTATGATTTTAAGACATGGTATGTTCATAATTGGAAACATGGATTGCCTTCTAAGTTCAAAATCTAAAACATGGGCAAAGATATCAGACGAATTCCATGACCAGGATAGTATTGGAAACGAATTACAATTGAAATGTCAAATTCATGGAGACATCATATCAATTGCGTCTCCTGATGACTTTCATCAAAAATCTCCAGAAGGTGGCTGTACTAAACCATGTCCAGGAATTCTGCCTAATTGTAATCATTCTTGTCGACTGATTTGCCATGTTTTTGATAAGGATCATATTGAGTACAAGTGTCAGCTAAAATGCAATAAACCCTGCTCAAAACCCGAGAAACATCCCTGCCCGTATCCTTGCTATGAAACCTGCCCCCCTTGCACTGAACTTATGATGCGAGATTTGCC
>JAQFZE010004643.1:0-11035 GCA_034695245.1 Dicyrtomina saundersi | reverse complement strand
TACTCGTCTATTGCTTGTACCAAGGAGTATTTGAACTGGATCGAAACAAACAAATACATTTCGAGCATTGAAAATATAAACACGAAAACGAACACGTTAAAAAAAAATAGCAAAACATATTCAAAACAACTTAATAAAAACAAATTATGTCAAAAAAAGATTAGCTTGTAGAAAAAAATATTTAAATTTGTAAACGAAAAACATTATGTAGGCAGACATTTATAAGAAACAATTTAGTTTGTAAACCAAACACATTATGTAGGCAAACACTTATGAAACATAATTAAAAAAACAATCTGGTTTGTAAATAAATTAGGTTTGTAAAACAATTACTTTTAAAAAAAAGTAAAAAAAATAATATAGATTGTTAATGAAAAATAAAGTTAGTGAACAAAAAATAATTTAGTTGTGAAAATTTTAGAATACTTAAGTTTAAAAAAGCATTTTTTAGGAAAATAGTAAAAACAAATTTGTAAACATTTTAGAAAATAAGATGTAAACAAAATTGTAAACAAAATTTTTAAAACTGTAATAAAAAAAACAATTGGCATTTAAAAACATGTGTTGATGGGTTTATTGAAAATAAAAAACTGCATGCAATGCTCACATATAAAAGCATTCAACTCAGAAGACAAATGGATCTCCATACAGACCATTTAAGTGTCCCGAAGCCAATACTTCACTCAACATATCTTGTGCACGACAGAGCCAAGGTAGGGGCAGACTCCCCCCAGAGCGACGGCGGGCCCAGGGCAGCGGCAGACCCTCAAGCGGCGGGTGAGAGCTGCGGCTACAGCGAATTTGTATTAATTTTTGCAGAAAATTCAAAAATGTTGTATTGATTTTTAAAGAAAATGCAAAATTTTGTATTGATTTTCATAAAAAACCTAAATTTTATATTGTTTTTTATAGAAAATGCAAAATTTTGTATTAATTTCTAGATAAAAACCTAATTTACCATTGATTTTAAGAGAAAACGCGAGAATTTTGTATTGATTTCCATATAAAACCCTAAATTTACTATTGATTTTTTAGAAAAATGCAAAAATGTTGCATTGATTTCCAGATAAAACCTAAATTAACTATTGAGTTTTAGAGAAAATGCAAAATTTTTTATTGATTTCCAAATTAAACCTTAATTTTTTTATTGATTTATATTAAATTTAAACTTCACCGCCAACTAGACCACGCGGATTGTCAACTGGACTGCATCACACAATCAATATCATACCGAAACCAACACCTGTCGAGGCAACACTAGCGCCACAGAACCAAAGCCATACCAGGACCAACACCATGCGACGCTAGCGCCACTAAACCAGAACCAACACCAGGCGACACTAGCGCCACAGAACCAAAGCCATACCAGAACCAACTCCAGGCAACACTAGCGCCACAGAACCAAAGCCATACCAGGACCAACACCATGCGACGCTAGCGCCACTAAACCAGAACCAACACCAGGCGACACTAGCGCCACAGAACCAAAGCCATACCAGAACCAACGCCAGGCGACACTAGCGCCACTTGAACACCATGCGACGCTAGCGCCACTTGAACACCATGAAAACTTGAGCCCAAGCAACGGTGGCGCCATTGAGTTAGGTTAGGTTAGGTTAGGTTAGACAGTGAGGTTAGGTTAGGTTATGTTTAGGTGAGGTTAGGTTAGGTTAGGTTAGGCGGTGGCGCCACCTTACGCCAACCAACGGAAGGTTAGGTTAAAGCGACACTAGCGCCACCTTACGGCAACCATCGGAACCTTAGGTTAGGTTAACACGCCACCTTACGGCAACTTTTGAAAACTTTAGTTCCCAAAAAATCCGCTAGGTGGCGTGGGCATGCACTTTTCTTGACCGAAAAAGATTACAATTAACTAAAAGTAACTACTTACGTGACACAGGTTGTAGAAATCATGAAAACCCACTTGAATGATTTGTGGGTACAATACATTGGAATCCACGCATTTGAAAGTTATCACCGTTATAAACGTAAATTAACTCATGTAAGTAAACACAATTACTAGAAAAGATACTAAATTGAAATTTAAAAATTAAAGTATGTGATCTTGGCTCCCTCGAGTACAACTTTAACAAGAATCATTTTTGGCTTCTTGTGAAAACTTACAGCACTTTGTAGTGTTTTTTGTTTACAGCACCTTTTTTTTACAGATATTTTAATGCATTTGACGACGCTAAGACAAATACACGTTTTTACGCTTAGCCTTTTCCTTCTTTTGAAACATGAAACCTCAAATCGAATAAAAGTGATGTTAGGAACATGTCTGTGTAAAAAGCGCCAATGCTCTGTTTTTAATCACACGTAAACTGCTCCTATGCAGCAGATTTTTTCTGCGTATTTGAAACAACAAAATTACACGCCGGTGCAGAGCCATTAGGGAATTTTGCTGATGCCAAATGTAAAAGTATTTTTAAGGCATCGTTTGAGGGAAATCTTTTTATTAGTTACTTCCGAGTTTGTGTTTTGTTTGTTTAAAAAAAAAATTTAAATACTTCATGGCTTTTTCAAGAAGAGAATTTACGCGTTTAACAAGAAACAATATTTGTGTCTTGCAGACGAATGCAAAGTGTCTTTTAGACTGGATGGAACTATTTTTTGACACACGCTACAACAAGTACACAAACTACATGAATGAAGCTCATGACAAAACTCAGTGCTGCTGTTTAGAGTTTATTAAATTATTTCATGGAAATAATGGAATTTTGCTCAGTGCTGAAGCTTATATTAGATTGAGTAACGATGGTAAGCACTCAATGGATAATAAAGAAGATTGTTGGTATTATTTTCGGGCAGCAGTGGTGAGTAATTTTTTATTTGTAATGGTTGTTCATTACATTACTCTATAAAAGACACGATTGCAAACATTTGTTTTTATACAGGATCGACTCGCGGATGACTTTGAGCGGCTTTCAGTGCAAGGTACAAAATTTGTATTAAGATAAACAATTTACGCATTTTAATGTAAATAACATAATGTCTGCGTACTTGTGATGCAGTACACTTACGTATTCCTAGGGCCTGTGCAAAATTGATGTTGTAAATAAAATAGGCAGTAGCTAGGATGCTTTATTTTAAAACTGCAGCTCTGGACTGCGAAAACGATTTCTTGGCGCACAAGGAGTTGTTTTTTGTTACAAAATAAATATTTTAAGAAGAAAACTAAATAAAGGTAGCAAATGTTCTGGTTTGTCTTTTGAAAACCACAAGACTTCAACTTTAACTGCATTTAAATTATGTACAAATTCCAATATTAATCTTGGTGCATCCTGAAAAACAAGAAAAGGTTGTGTAATATGTTTTTCGCGATTGTAGGAGATGACATGACGCGGTTTACCGACGTTTTTCTAGCAACTGTGGAATTTCATACAATGAAAATCACATGTTGGGACCAAGACAATATTTTAGAAGAATTTTTGGAAAATTGCCGTACGTTGTTTTGTAAAATATCCTGAATGCGTATGTGTTGAAAAGTACAGCTGAACCAACCTTTTATAACTATTTTGATATTTATTGAAAAGTGATTTTGTTTCCAATCTAGCCACAATAATAGACATTTCAAAATCAGCAGAACTTGCAAAATTGTTTTGGAGCTCTCGGCTATTTATGGAGGCCTTTCTTCAGTGTTGTTTGAGTGTTGCGAAAGAGGTAAATGGCATTTAAATTCCTCTTTTCGAATTAATTTTAAATAATAAAAGCAGTCAATGTAAGTGGAGCGTTTGCAGTTCCTTTTATGTTGATAGCAACAGTAGATGATCTTACGTGTTTAGTTTTTATTGACAAATCGCCTCTGTAGTAGAAATAATAATTTAAGATTGAACTTATTTCCGAGCGTTTAAAACACAAAACTAAGAAGTAATCCTGTTTACACCCGCACTGCAATTTTTTGCCGTGCTGTTTAGTTTTTTTAGTTTAAATTAATCAGGTGATGTTTAAGACAAACTGAGTATAAAAAGGTTTTGTAAACAGTTAGTAAAGAGTGAACCGCTCAGAGATCAAGAAAATCTTTACACAGCAGCAGCGACTCTAATGACACTATTTGAGAAAGCATCAGATGAAGATTTTAATTTGCAATTGTCAATGCATGACCAGATGGAGACAGTTTTTCGATTAGTACTCGACCGACTTGGGAAGCTTCACCACAAAGACAAATATTTTTTTAATAAATTATCACGTTATGTAAGTTCACTGCTAAATTTATGTTTTGTAGGGAAGTATAGCGTGAGTTGTACCTGATTTAATTTACTTTCTGTTTTATTAGTTTTTAATTTGCCTCCCATCACATTGTATCAAGTGTTTTATGGAAAATCACGGGAAAAAGGAAGTTTGGTTTGTCAAAGTTGTTCTTGCGTATCTTGCTCCTGCTTTGTTTTTCTCAGAGGTGACAAATAAGACAGCAGTTAAAGTAGAAATAAAATATTAATTCAAAATCATGAAGCCTCTAAAATAATGTGCCACGTACCTTTCGTCAAAATCAAAAATCACGGTGTTTACACATAAATTTTGAATTTTAAGGATCATGCTATTCGTTCTCAAGCATTGCAGTATTTGTTAAGTCAAGAGAATTTTGACAATGTAGAGGATTCTGAAGACGAAGACGACCCTGAAGATGAAGAGGAACCTTCAAGCAACGAAGTTACCGACGATGAAGAATCTTCAAGCAACGAAGTCACCGACAATGAAGAAGACTAAATATTCCTGGCGCCATTAGAATCCATTTTTGTAGTCGCTAAGGAAGTGAAAGTTTACCTACAACAGGAATAGTTTTATTTAAAGAAAGTAGAAAGAATTTGTGACAAAAGGGTTACTGAAATTAATTAAACTTAGCATACACTGTCAGGGTACATACACTGTACACTGTACAAGTGGGGTACGATTTATTCTGTATCTAAATAAATAATTATAATTTGTGCCTTAAATAACTATATTGATAACAGATAACATAGAAATACGAATTAACTTACGAATATGCAGGGAAATTTGGAGGCCTGCGAGTTTTTTAAAGTGCATAATTATTGTAGAGAGAAATGTGTTGCTGATTTTTAGGTTTATTATTTGTTCAGTTTCAAAATATAAATCACAGTTTAATTTAATTTATTAAACGAATACATCAAAAACGAATCTAGAAATATTTACACAGGGGCGCATCTGTTGTGGCGATTAGTTTGAAATAAATTCGACTAACTAAATTCCTATTAAACAGTACCTCGTGATGGAGGCCTATAATATATTTTATTGCTGCTTTTGGTCACCATTTTGTTGGAATCGAAGTTTATTTATGCACACAATTAAACTTGAATTCAAACATGTGCGAGGATTATTGGACCAAGTAACGAAGTAGGAGGTACCGCAGTCCTTGTTTTTTCATCTTTCAAGTGCCGTCTTGTTGTAATATGTAAATAGTAATCAAAATCACCCACATCCAATTTAGGCTGAAATTTAAATGTACTTTTTGTGTAAATACGAATTTGTGAATGGAAAAGATTTACCTTCTGCTCTTTAAAAGAGCGAAATGTTCTATTTACTATTTCAAAACTGGAAATATATTCCATTTACCTGTAATTTGAAAAGTTCTACATAGAAATAAATATTAAAATATTCTAATAATTTTGTTTGCGTCTAAAATGTGCAATTTGTTCTATTTACGCGTGTTTCAAAAGTAACGAAGGTTAAATATTATGGAAAAAGAATTTTTTTTATTAAATATCGAATAAATACTAAAACGTATAAGCACAAATGCTCCCAATGTCGTCATTGCAATGTTTGCGGTACATGGTGTAAAACTATAGGTTAAAAATTTATTGCAGAAATGGTATTGATTTTTTATAAAATGTAAACTGTAAATATTACATTTTTGACTAAAAAGTCCACATTTTCTGTCCTGTAATTTACAGGTGTAATTAGGTATTACATTTCGAATTTGTACTGTGTAGCTATAACATTTGCCTTCTTAATGTTGCGTTTATCACGTCTCATTTAGTTGATATCAAATTTTGTATTATAATGATGTATGTATTACAAGATTGAATTCATGTGATTAAAATGTTTTTCGTGTCATTTAATTAGCTTAGCTGTTTCCAAAGATTAAAAAATGAATGCAACCTAAATGTAATTTTGCTTTACTTTAAATCATACATTTACTTTTACATCGTGGCATTCTTTGCATTACTAAATATTATAGACTGATAAGTTTGAGCACATTTGCACTCTAGTCAAAAATAGAAGCCTCAATATCCTTAGTTACTGTTACAACATCAAGTAACAAAAAGTATAATAATAATAATAATAATGTAAATTTGGAACGATAATTTCCCTACAATTCCAGCAACTAAACTAGAAAAACGCATTTAAGTAATATCAGATGCAATTGTGTCTTTAAATGTGTGCTAATAATCATGCTGTATTTTATGCTTGACTTTACTTCACGTATTTAATGACAGCTCAACATAGATTTTGGAATTTGTTTTTTTCGGGTACAACTTCAACTCGTACGAGGAGTATTAATTTCAGTTCTATATTTTTCACCTTAGAATTTAGATTATAAGTTTTAAAAAAGTGCAAAATCTTCTGTTTGCTTGTTTTTTAAAAGTACAAGACGTATATCTACCATGGTTTTTGAAAGGGCAAAACGATATTTTTATTTAATTACTTGGTTTTGAGACATACAAAATAAAATGTATTTAAAAGTTATTTTTAAATGCGCAGAATGTTTTATCATCTTAATATTTGTTCAGATGCTGAGTTTTTTTGTGCTATCCTCTTTGGAGGACAATAAAACTGTTGATTTAAATAGACAGTTCGTTTAGCTAACACATTTTAACTCTAAAAATAAGTGCATAGAATGTTCTGCAAGTTTCAATAAAATTAAATTAAACGTCTGTATCTTTTGAGGAGCGTGTCTAGAAATAATACATTTTAAGAACAAAGTCAAGAAAACATTCTCTTTACTGAAAAAGAAACAACGTCGACTATTTGCACTGTTCAAAAGAATAAAAAAATTATTTAAATTTTGCGCTTTTAAAAAGAAAAGAAAAAGTTCATGCAGAGCGTACATTATTCCATGGAATCAAACCAAATCATCACAATCTACTACATCAGTACACGTTATATAGGACCAGCGAAGGAACCTTTAGCCGGTCTTTCATCAGATAATTAACAAATTAGTAAATACAATTAATCCTTTCGGGTTAAAATGTTTAACTTGATACCTCTATTTACATTCACTCACAGAAGGTTAGGCACACATCATTTTTAACATTTCTCCTTCACCTTCAAATTTCCGTGTAAATGGGTGAAGAGCAGCATTCGGAAACATTTCCTTAAAACTTTGAAGGACCATTTCTTGAGGCCCGTGACTGAAGTAAACATCTTTGACGCTCAAAACTTGAGCAGAAACGCGACCTTGAAAAAAATGGTCCACCGCAGTGTGTGCCTCAATTCTAATATTTAAAGTGGTCAATTTGGGAAACTTGTCTCCCATGCCACTCCATTGCTCGAAAAGATCCAAAGGTGAAGAAGAAGTTTCGTCGTCGTCGTAAAAAGACAGAGACTTCAACTCCGGCATTCCACACACCCAATCAAAATCGAAACAGTAATCCAAACTGAGCTTTTGACACGTGGCTGAGGAGGCTTCCCAAAATTTGCACATGGCCATCACTGCTCTGAAGTGGAAGTCGAAAAACAAGTTGGAGGGAAGAAGGTTACGAAAATGAATTTCCTCAAGGGCCAGGTTATTTTCATGATGCTTTGCTACATCTTCAAGTCCCTCCACGATTTCGTCTGTTCCGATACTCGTGTCCACCTTCTTGTGGAGGTGAAGGCGATTCTTCGGTTTTATGAGAAGATGAAAGTATTCGACCGGGAGCTCGGCTTCAACTAAATTTGGAGACCATTCCAAAACGTGTTGAACAAACATTTGAGGAATGTGAGCATCACATTTGAACACCTTAAGATTTGCTAATGTTGGTCGAGGAGAAATGAGACTTCCATCGAATTTATATCCATTTGTTTCCGCTTTTTCTTCAAGGGGCGCGTAATTCATGACCGTAGATTGAACCTCATTACGCATCAGGTAAATCAGACTTATTTGCTGAAGATTCGGCGCTTGAGTAAAAAGAAGTTGTTTCACATCACTGAGAGAAACCCATCCGTTGAATGTGAGTTTTTTAATCATTGATCCATGAGCTTCAAAAAATGCATCTGCTGAAGGACTCAACTCACCCTCATTTTTATTTTTGAAGGAAAAACTTGTCGAAGGAAATTCCGGGGAGTTGCTCACGAGAGCGAGTAGATCTTCCAGGTAGAGTTTTTGGTTTGCGTGAAAATAGTAATGCGGTGCTTCTTTTCTATCAAAGTACCCCGCCACCTTGTGAACCATGAGAATATTTACAATCTTCTGTAATGCCTTAGATGTGAAGTAGCTCCAGCGACGGGATACGAGACGACATGCCAGTAAAGTTTTTCGGTCCAATTCAGAAACTATTAATTCCAGAATCTGTCAAGTAAATAGTGAAATAAAAAAAAATTCAATAAGTGTACTACGATGTAATACATTAATATGTAATTCTAACATAAAATTGCGGACCATACATTTACACTGCTATTACATTTTTTACCAATTTAATTCGTTAAAATGTGTATGGTTTCGAAATTAAACGTTAACGTAACTTATCGTTTTAGTTTAAAATGTACATTCTTAAAAGGTAAAATTTACTTAAAACACTAAAACTAAAAGTTAATTTATTAAAGTTGAAATATTTTAAAGCTTACATGGCCAATTGAGAAAACACTTTTTTCGAGTGAAATCGATGAGTTTTCAATGCTATCATTCCCAGTAATAGTTTTGTTTTTTTGATAGGAGTTTGTATCGACATCGCTGGCAGTGGAAAGCTTGATTTTCTGTGCTGCTCTCAAACCATCCTTAATAATCCCTTGAGATGAGGAAGATGATCGGAGCGGGCCAGAAGATGACAAATCCCATGGCTCTGACAATTCGTTCCCGCCAAATATCCCTTTTGTCAAAAAATTCTTCTCCATATCGCCCATATTATAATAACTGTTTTGATTGCGTACAATAAAAAATTTGGTTGGACGTTGCACTTATAAATACAGATGTATAGAGCGACTACTTATTTAAGATCTGTGTTATGTACACACTTGCTGTTGCTACAGAAATAATAAAAGAATTTTAAAATAAATATTTAAATCAGACGGAAACTTTTATGACTCGTTGTTGTGAACAGACTGAACACTGAAGCTGACAGGGCTGGTAATTGTGAGTGTGAATGAAATGAAATTGAACTGGCTGTGAAATCCTGCTCCAGCAGTTCGCAGCTGAGTAGGTACACGAAGCAATGTATAGGAGTGACAAGCCGAAGGGAGAAAATAATGTAGCTTGCAGAGTTGGTGGTTGAGGCAGGCGAATTCCATGTAAAAATGAGTCACCATTCTTTCAGCTGTATTCTAAAAAATATACTGAGGGTATTGTATAGAAGGATCTGCTGCATATATTGCAAATTCCATTCAAACTGTTTGCGTATATAGCAGCTAGTGGAGTGAGTATCAAGTAAATATAAACAGGTTTACGTATAGGTACTGGGATGCATGGATCTGCTTCCAATCGTAGAATCAAGTGCAAATAGCATGTGCTCATAAACGTACTCACGGAGTGTCGTCCATAAACAACGTAACTAGGGCTAAAGGGGTAGAGAAGTTTATCTTTACTGGATGGATTTACAAGTGCAGAATGTGTTGTGCTTATCCACGCAATAGGTTACATAACAAGTTTCGTTTCTTAGCTTCCAGCATTCACTCGCGTCTCGTATGAAAGTTTAAGGTAGATTACTGTAGATAGAAACTATTGAAAGGGATCGTTCGCCGATGATTTATTAAATTCTTTGCTTTTATGAGTCCGCCAAAGTACTTACGGTTGTCACAAAGAGAGAATATTGGAGACGAGTGGTCAATACCGAAACCTGGTTTCGTAATACAGAAAACAGAAAGGACCGTCCATAAATGATGTCAACGGTATAATCAGGGATTGATGACATGCCAAGTTAAAGATACCTAAGGTTGAGCGTGAAGTAATTATGATTAGGAATCGTTCATAGGTGATGTCATGAATATGGTGGTTGGAACTTGTCAGGTATTGATGACAAGCCATGTTAAAGATAGCCGTTTACGTAATGTTAAAATAGTAACATGGAGGTGGGTGGGATATGAAATACAGATAATTTTAGTGACATTATTTGTGGACTGCTCCTTAGGAATATAATGTAATTTAGGTACTATGTACTTTCATAACAAGCTCGTGACGTCTTTTGCTTCCGTTGGTTTTGCAGTCCATGGGTTCGCATTGCTAATGGCATATTGAAACGCAAGAGCTTCAAGGCGATTTACGATCCCTTTGAGATTGAAACCAAGTCCTAAATGCTCGAAGAGTCAGTTTCAGTTTCCAGTGTTTACATTAAATGATTTTCTGAATGTCTTAAAAGTGGAACTTATCTAATTTTTGCGTGTTTTCTGAAAATTAAAGCTCTTGGTTATTTAGCTTCAGATTTTTAATACGACTCTGTACTTCACATGCGGAAGTGTAAGTACTGTGATATTATGTGGTAATGTTGTGAGTGGAGCATCAAAACTGTTTAATTTTAAATTGAGCTGGAATTAAAAGTTTAATAAACTAGTTATCTCAGTGGCGGATCCAGGATTTTGTCATAGGGAGGGGAGGGGACAATATATCTTTTTATAGTGCAAAGCTTCCCCAGTTGATTAGTCACACGGATTCTCAATTTTCGACATTAAAGCAACAGGTGTGTATATACAATGAGAAATAATTATTTTAGTGTTATTCACTCGCTCCTGTAAGGAAGGCAAGTGGGCTCAGTGGCGCAAGGTGCACGTCAAGATACGAGTTATCGATGAGTGAAAAGCATATCGTCTGTGAAGAGGCAAATCTGACTATCTCCTTTTGAAGCTAAAAGCGAAACTGACTATTACCAGTTTTTGCTAAAAGCGAAAA
>JAQFZE010004642.1:0-11036 GCA_034695245.1 Dicyrtomina saundersi | reverse complement strand
TAGGATTTTACTAGTATGCATGCAGGGATCGTCCATAAATGACGTCATACAATATTTACCATTTTAAGGATCCTTACTGTAATTAGTTCTGAAATTAGGTTGACGTATTTTCTCAACATAAGATTTTACTAGTATACATATGGAGATCGTTCATAAACGACTTTGTTTAAATATTACTAGTTTAAGTATCCCGCCTGTCATTAGTTTTAAATTTAGGTAAACAGGGACCCATATTTGGAAATGCTTCCAGTATTTATACTGGGATCTTCCATAAATGACGTCACCCAAACATCACGGTTTTAATGATTTGCTCGGCAGGTGTTTAAAAATTAGGTAAACAGATACTTCAAACGCAAAATATTACAAGAATACATACACGGACCGTTCATTAATGACGTTATTGGAGTATTATCATTTAAATAATTCTCCTGTTATTTGTTGCGACCTTATTAAATTAGAAATTTAAGTGGGGGAAGTTAAATGGAGTTGGGCGCTATCGTAAAGCGTTGCAACAATAGGGTTCTATTTCTTTATTAAAGTAATTATTCGCTGTAAGCTCAGCATCTACTTCGGGCCCCCGGTCAACAAATCCGGCGCAAAGCGCCGGATTTTTTATATTTGTCGGTTCTTCCCGACCGCTTTCAAGTGTTCAAGTTTGTAAGTTTTCACACTGTTGTTACAGGATTAACATTAAATGTCGAAATTGGAAATTGAGGCTGAACTTGTGTTTGTGTTATGACAGATATTATGAATGTACGACTTATGGTCTTTCGTTTGAATTTGAGTGCATATGGTCCTGTCCATACTCCATAGTCCATATGGCAAGTGTGTAGCATAGTTTTGGTTTTTGGTATTTAAGGCTTGGCAAGAAGGTAATGATAATAATGGCATAGTTTCTGTTCTCTGTACTCTGTATGGCCATGACCGCCAAGAAGAATCCCATTGCCCAGGTTATACGCTATACGCTACAAATACTGTACGTATAAAGTGTCGGTCGAATACGAAACAGGCACTATATACAATGTAACCTACACGCATGAAAGTCAAACTCTGTACTATGTATGTACTACGAGGCTAATAAAACTGGGTGAGGTGGACAACATAGCGATGGGAAAATAGGAAAGGGCAGAGGATCCACTTCTTTGAGATTTGGACCTTTCCTATTTATTTTCTACATTTTCTTACTTACTTAGCTTTACAAATTTTATTACTTTTTTCCGTCATTTTTCATTCGTCTTGTCTTGTCTAATTCGGGGCTTAAAAATGTGAACTGTTACTAGTATGTGATTAGGTTATGGCATTGGCATCGGGATTTTTTTTACTTGGTATTTTTAGTGGATTTAAATACTGTAAAGTTTAACCTAGGTTCTATGTTTGAGATAAATTTTAAAAAGTAAGACAAAGTATATACATGAACAGAAGAATACAGAAGAAAAAATATTAAATTGTAAGTTGTACAGATTTTAAGATTGTAACAACAATGGTTTAAATTTTTGGAGCGTATTGAATAATATAACGTGTGTAGTTCATAAACCATATTATATAATAATATGCTGTCATGATAATTGTGTATTTGTATGACCCACGTAATACTCTTATATTTCTGGAACGAGTCATACATTTTGCAGTTTGACACCGCTTTAAACATTTTCAGCGTTTTTGTAAAGTCATATAGTTGAAGTTAAAGTGGGTAACAAAGTCTTTCAAAGAAATCAAAGTGTACGTGTCGCACAATAATGAACTGATAACAAAGAAAATGTGGGTTTAAATTCAAATTATGCAAAACATTATTTTTTGAGCAGTTAATAAAATATTTACATTTGTCAAACGTATTTGAGAAGGCAACAGGAAACCGAGACAAATTATGGAATAAAATATAAGCTATTATTTATTTTATTAAAAATATAATATTTTGAACTTAATCAGCACATTTGATCGATTACAAATCAATACAATAATTGCATACATACCTAGGTACATAACAAGAATCATTTCGTCTTATTCTTCACTGACAAAAATGCATTTTCCATTGTATTACAATGACTGATTTATTCCTGTACTCAGTATTACCTACACCTGCTTACCTTAATAATATTTCATGTTTTACTTTTCCCCTCTTTAACAAAACAAAACATTCTGTATTATGTAGTAAATACATTCGTTTAATTTAATGCAATCATTTGACTTCTCACATTCATATTTGAACTCAGCTTGTCAGTCATTTTATTAGAATCACCAATTTTCTCTAACATAGCGACCGCCCTTCAATTTCAATTTAAAAGTAGGAGTCAGTCAATCAAGTTTCTCTATAATGAAAATATCTGTAAATTGACGTCAATTTAAATGTGTGTTTAAATTAAATGTATATCTATACCCACTAACGTACATAAAGCTGTCCATCCTATATATATATAATTATACAAGCAAATGGGATGGCTATATGCTTGGACGTGACATGTTATATATACTAAACAGAATTTTCTTAGTATACTGTAAGCATATTCGTAATCACTATAATCGAAATCACAATCAGGATTTACATTTAAAACCATGTAAAATAAAATCACAGAGGTATCGACAAGAGATTGAAATTTACTACAGAAAAACAATAAGTAATAGCATGTACGTTTCTAATTTTTTTTTAAATCCAAGTCGATACAAACGCTTTAAAGCTAACGCTGATGAGACGAGAGTTAAATTTAATGGTAATTGTAAATAGGGAAACTTTTTATTTTTATCCTGTTTAAATGAATGGAAATGGAAATCAGGAAAAAATAATGGCAGTGGCTCAATCAGTCTTTAATCGGTACACAGCCAGACACAGACACAGGCAACAGGGGCACAACAAACACAGACAGACGCACGAACAGATGCAAAGTGCAATTTAGGCAAAAATGCAGGCAGATGAAGTGGACAGAGGAGATGAAATGTATCTATATTTCTATTTAGAAGATTTTTTGGAGAGTTTTTGGTCACAATTGATTGAGCTTACCGCTCCAATTACATTGATCGTGCCATTGAACCTGTCACCGTCATCTTCTATCTCAAATGAAACGACGATGTATATAGGTAGACTCACCTCATGATACTTACTCGTCCGTCCGTTTGCATGTCGATGTCGATATCGACTTGGATTTCAATTTATCGAGGGATTTCATCTTATACTATCCGCCAGCCTTATTCTTTTTTATTTCGTCTTGTATTGTAATGCGTATTTTTTCCCTATTTTTTTAGCGATGTTGATGTTGTCGTTGTCGTATTGTCGTCTCTTCCAATTATTTTTTCAGCACTGATGTTTCCATTTCACTCTGCCACCTCCCCCGCCTTCTCCGTTTTACATAAAAGCAACAAATTAATTCGAAAATAGTATTAGTCAAACATGAGCTCCCGTCTAGCAATCTTGGTTCTTCCAGTCCTCGCAGTCCTTCTGGCCTCCTCGTGTTCTAGGGCACAAGGAGCCGAAGGGAAGGAGAATTCGCAAAATGTCAATAATAATAAAAACGAGCTAAGTTTGCAACAGGCGGGTGGACGGGGCGTTGTGAGAGTTCCGAAGCAAGTCGGCTCAAGTGGTGGAGGTAAGTTGGCTATTTTGTGAATTTTTTCCCGAATTTTGTAATTTAAAAAAAAATTCTGTAAGTCTCGCAATTTTTTTTAAGTTCAGTAAATTTGCGTGAATTTTGTAAATATTTGGTTATTTTGTGATTTTTGTTAATTTTGAAAATTTTTGTAAAAGTAAATTTTGGCGAATTTTGAAAATTATTGTGAGTGTAAATTTTTGCAAATTTGGTGAATTTTGTATGTTTTTGTAAATTTTTGAAAATTTTAAAATTTTCCTCACTAATGAAAGCCTGCTGTATAATCCCCTATTTAAGCCAAGTCCAATGAATAAAATTTTGATTTTTTTTGTTTCAGCCGTCCAAAGTGAAAAGGATCACGAACAGTCTGGAACGCACTTTGGACATCACGGACACGGACATCATGGTCACCATGATTTTGGCCACGGACATGGATTAGGTCATGGTCACCATCATGGACACGGCAAATATTTCCAGTAAGTATCCCGTTAAATTTTGAAAATTTTATTTTACATACATTTTAATACAAAATTTTATAGAAAAATAGCATCAAGAATATTTTTTTTCAAAATACATTTACGGGTTTTCGTACTGAGCCAATGATAATTGTTTGAGGCTCCTTGACGCCATTCACTAGAAATTACAATGTAATGAGGTTCATCTATGCGACACAGAGCCCGATTTCCCACGAAATTTTATGAGAAATAATTCCTATTAAATAGTCTAAAGGAGGGAAAGTGTGCTGTACAACAAATTGTAATTAAAATGTAAAATAATGTACACCGCCTATATATTACGATTGCATTAAAGCAATTTAGACCTGTACCAAAAGATCATAAGTCCAACGCAGTATGAGTTGGCCTACGTTGAGGAGACGCCTTGGAAAACAGAGCAGAGGATTGAGAGAGTTGACGGACATACAAAGCAAGGACAGGTAGACCTAAGCGTCGTAGTTTGCCTTGTTTTCTTAATGCACTTTTCTTCAAACATTTTTTTTTAAATCCGGTCCTGGATGCACTCTCACAATAATATTTTAGATACGCCCATAATCCTGCTTACGATGAGTATGAGTTCGGCTACAGGCGGGGCAACGATTACCATTTCCAGGAGAGATATGAACGCGGAGGTCCTTACTGGAACTTTAAAACTAAAGTAAATTTTATATGGTCTTAAAATTTTACAATTTTTCCTCTTCAAAATCCTTTTAGATCTTTGATCGTTGCCGTCATTAATTTTACTCCCTTGGTCTTATAGTCATTTTTGGTTTTTTTAAATTCAGTAAACTTTTCCCCTTTTTACTATTTTATTTGCTGCAAATTTTTATTTCGGCCTAGACTTAAATCTTAAATTATACCGTAGTAGTACCGTTTTTGTGTGTGTATTTAAATTAGCTATTAAGCCCCGCCAATAGCCGTGGTGTAGTATTGTAAGTTTAAAAATTAATAATTGCACAGTACTGTATGTAAAGTGTAGACCTTAGCTCTAGTTTAGATTAAAATTAGAATTTATTTAAAATCGTGAGAATTTAATTGCACACTTGATTCGCTTCCATTTAAAAAATTATATTTCAAAATTTAAACAATATTTAATTTTTATTATGTAGGTCAAGTGGGGAGATAAATATGCTGGATACGGTGAACACTACTGGTAATATACGAAGAACTAAAAAATTCCAACGTCTTAACGTTGGCATGCAAATAGCTGTGCAAAAATCAGAATGGCGTATAGACTAAGCATTATTACAAATATTTCTTTTATTTCAACAGGGACTACAACCATCAAGACAAGGGACACCATGGACATGACGGACACGTAACGATTCAAATAATTCCAATTTTAATTTTTTCACCAAAATAATTCAAAATTTTAAAATAACTTCACATACTTAGATTCTGAAACTGAAACTGCAAATCACAGTACAGTAAGCTAACAATACTAATTTACGGCTCTAATATCGCAGGGACACGGTGGTGGTGGAGGCGGCGGCGGCGGCGGGGACGATGGCGGCGGCCATGGTCACTACTCCGAAAATGTGGCTACTTATGACAAGCCTGGTCATGGCGGGAACAAGATAACGAACAAGCGTCAGAGTACTAAAGGAGTTGATGGGGCCCAGCAGGACTCAGCTGAAGATGAGAAAGTCAAAGGAGAAGAAGCCCTCCCTACTTTTTCCTCTCTTAGAAAATTCAAAAAACCTTCAAATAATTTTGAAAAGCCTGCCCTTCAAGCACCTGGCCAGCCGCTCCTTACCCTAAATCCAGTAAATGGTCAAGTGACGGACGAAGCCACTGGGAAAACATATCTTCTCAAGCCAACTAATTAACATTTTGTCATTTCGTTAAACAAATTTAAAACCTTCAGAAACTGTGTACATAATTATACGAATATTGTTACCATTGCAATAATTGCTATGGCCATATTGAGCCTAGCTAAAAAAAAAGAGCACACACACGTACACATATGTAATAATCTACAAGTTTCATTTCGTTGTATTGTTTCGTTAAATATGAATTGTTAAAATTTTGTTATTGTTTTTCTTTCTCCTAATTAAAATTTATTAAAATGCACACGCCAACTACTTGCGTATTCAAATCCGTGTAAAAATAAAAATGAATCAAGTATTATTTTTTGTATTTTTGTTATAAAATGGAACAAATAAAGAGAAAACAGATTTTTTAAACAATTTTCTGTGAACTACATTTTTCAACATTAAATTGCTAATTTTAGACCCAGTATGAGAGATACAGCCTTTTGCACTGCAAGTACATAAAGTCAATTCGAGTCATCAGCATCATAGGCGTAGGGTAGTTGCAGCGTGAACGAGAACGTGAACGACACACATCTCTACAGCGTATGTTTGTACGTACACCCTTTTAAATTTAACAAGCCTCGAAGAATAATGATAGTGATAGCGATTGGGATTGTAGATTCAAGATACTCATGTCTCATGTGTATTGATGCAGATCTTGTTGATCTCTGCCTTTAGATCTCTGACTCTGACTCTGGAGCTAGTTCACCTTTTTTCTTCCTACCATTTAGGATTTTCCCGTGTTAGGTTGTAATTTGGTAATAATTTGATTTTTTTTATATCTAGTTTAAATAAAAGTAAAATGGTTTTAACAAGGGTTCAGGCGCCTTTCTACTCTTGAGTATATATAAAAGTTGTTACTGTTGCAACTACTACACGTTATCGTGATTGAAGTATCAAAATGGCTCATTTTGAATTTAAGCTAGAATTAAAATGAGCTATGTCAAACTGTACACACTAATCACTAAACGAGATAGAACAGAAAGGTGCGTAAATTATTAATTATGAGTATTTTTTAAAAGTGCAAAGTGTTCCATTAGCTTGATTCTGAAAACTGGTAAATATTCAATTTACATTTTTTCTTAAATTCAAAATGTTCTGCTTACATGTTTTTAAATGAGGTGAATTATTCTATTTACTTGTTTTTTGTAAAGAGCAAACAGTTCTATGTACATGTTTTTAAAAAGTTCAAAATGCTCTATTTACATTTTTTTGAAAAGTGCAAAATGTTCTATTTACATTTTTTTTAAAAGTGCAAAATGTTCTGCTTACATGTTTTTGAACGGTGCCAAATTTTCTATTTAAATAATTTAAAAATGCAAAATGTCCCACTTACACACTTTAATGCTCATGGTTCTAATATATTTCGCATATATAGCGCATTCTGCTTTTAACTAAAATAGAAAATGGGTCATTTTGATTCTTCACAGACGCTCTAATAGGCGACTACTCGATCATTTAGTTTGTGCTCCGCTTGTGGTTTAAATTCAAGTTTGAATTTGGTCTTGAAATTGACTTTATAGTTAGATATGCTATGCCTTATGCCAATGCAATGGCTCGTTTTCGTTCTTCTTGGTTCTTCTTCGGGTGAAGCAGAGCAGACAAGTTGAAATTTCCATTCGATTACCTCCTATAATTTACACTCAACATGATTCCTATCTCAATTCTCAATTGTAGACCTTTCGCCTCTCCTGTATATACCTACGGTGGAGATAATAATGATAGAGGCAACAACTATAGGCACCGATAGATACATATAGATTTTTTTTTGTTCTGATCCGCACGCACTAGCTCTTTCACTCTCTTTTTCCAATTTCAAACCAACATAAGCCAAAAAGCACCTGTTTATATCAGGAATACGCCTATATTACATAGGTAGGGATCGCCCATAAATGACGGCATCGGCAGGATCCGCGTATTAACAACATACCTTGTGTTAACGATAGCCGTTTGCCCATAACTTTAAAACGGAGTGGGCCTTAAAAATGAATTATTTTGAGTGAAATCATTTATGAACCATCCCACAAAAATGTAGCCTACAATATAGCATACAAATTACAGCGTAGATCTGGGGCTTTAATATTGCAACCATTTTAATAGAAAATTTTGTATCGGCAGTTGCAGCATTTGTTGTCAGTTCTAAGCAATTTAGCTGGGCGGCGTAATAGTTAAGCAGTATTGGAGCGTCAATTCTACAACAGCATTCTTTACTTTGAAATGTAAAGAGTTGCGTGGTTGAAGGCCCAGCAATTCTAAATAAAATTATTCAGTTAGCTTTTAGCATTCAGCATGTGTTGTTGCCCCTATTGCCAGCCTGAATGCCGATGCCGATATCATTACCATTACCTTAAGCATTGCTATTACGTCGCCTGGTTATAGTTATAGTTCTGGTTCTGGTTCTTCTAGCCGAGGCCCTGTAATACTAGATACTAGTTGGAAGCTGTTGTTAAAGGACGGGAAAAAATAAATAACAGGTGAAAAAAAACACACCTTGTTAGCGCGAATGAGAGAAGAACAAAACTACAAAACTGCGAGAGAGAGACACACAATTAAATCCAATGCTTGCCTTACAAACTTACAAGTTGCCAGCCTGTAATTATTTAAACATTACCATCTTAATTCAAATACCAGTGCCAGCCAAAGTACCAGGACCAGAGCCAGGACCAGGACCAGACCCATAGTACAAATACCAATACCATAAAACAAAAACAAATGTTGTCAGAACCAGAACCAGAAGTCAGAGGGATGCTACTCCTATTGGTGAATCTAAAGTTTCTATCCTTCTATCGTTCGTATTTGTACTTTGTACCTGTAAAACAAAGCAAAGTGGGAAAGAATAAAGGATTACACACGAAAATGAAATTCATACGGGTGTAGCCTGGAGGCGGTAGTGCCATTCATTTGCCGTATCACATCACTAAAACTAACACTATCATATCAAATTGTGGTGGTTCGTTTTGTCCACAGTCTAAGTAAATGCAATTAAAAAAGACTAGTAATTTTTGCAATTTAATGAATTCAATATGAAATAAGGTGTGGAGATTCATTCCGCTACCCGCCCACTTTGATCCTACTGTTTGGAATACATACATAAAATAGAGGAAATTCTCTATGGAATACGGAATATGGGATGCGGATAGTGGATAGTGATGGGGGCGAATGGGACTGGGACTGGGACTCTGGACATGAACTGATGTTGACATTGTGTTCCCACGACCATCATCGTTTGAGTGCCGTTGGCTAGAATTTAGAATTTGCATTCTTGAATCTACACGCAATTCAAAATTCAATGCGACTTGATATAACATGACAGAGACACCAATGTAGTCAATCTCATTGTCCCGATGCCTGGTGACCGGTGCCTGGTGGCCATGACCAGATGTTTGTATTATTAAATTATTTATTTTCTTTATTTGCATATACATCTGTAGACATGAGATTTATCAGCATTTTTATTCAGTTTGTTTTGAGTTTTTGAGATTTTTGGACGTTGGCGGTAAAATCAGAAATAGACAGTTTAGCAGTGTCAGCCTGTCTCCTTTATCAGAGGGGAGGGTGAACAATTTTTTTAGACAAAATTCTACAAGGGGAGGCTTAAGACGATCATACAGCCATATAAACCGGCGGTTAGGTTAGTAAAGTACTCAGTGCTGGTACTGGTGCTGTGTGCTTCATGCAACTATCAGTATGCCTTGTAAATAATAGACGAGGAGAAAAATATGGAAATTGCAAAATATTGAGGAATTGAGACCAATAATTTTGAGACGATGAATTTAAATAGAAATGCAGATACCTGTACATACACGCAGATCGTGTATGACTGTGCTTAGACTGTGGTGCAGTTTCTCTGATTAAATACTGTAATTGGCTAGCAGCTGGTGTGTGCAACTGCGACAATGGATTGTAATGCAATGGTGGGCGAGTTTCACTTAATTAATTTGTAGTTTTGGCTTGTGTTTCTTTAGGAGGCTGGACTATTGCAATTTAGATTGGGCCATCTGCGTTGCTGTGAAATTCGAACATAAATTGCGTAATAAAATATGACAAACTTACGCATGCTAAACCTTGCTGCCGTTAAGAAATTCACACAATTTAGTTCATTGACATTTACATGAGTATAATAATGTAGCTAAACTAAACATAACGTCGTATCATATATCCGAAATAATAATATATGCTATTGATTCTCCCATAAAAAATGTATCCATACAAACATAATTAATGCAACTCATTATAAATTTTCCTTATAGATTTTCAGGATTACTAACTACTTTCATTTAATTCAGTCCTACTTACGGTAGCTTTTGGCTATAGAAGAATTGTTCGTTTTTTTAAGTGTAAAATTAAAATAGATAATTATGTAGGTGGAGAATAGATGAGTGTTGAGAGGAAGTACACACACGTGCGTGTTATCAAATAAAAGGATTGTGTACTCCATCGAAGCCAAGAAGCAGAAGCCGAGAAAAACCTAAATAACTGAAGTAATGAAAATTACAGATGTTGCTCTTAACTACTTCCATGACCAGGAGGAGGACCCGCATTATTTAAATTCAAAATGGAGGTGGTAGAAAAACACCGAAGGGGTGTCAGATCCTTAACGAAGATCACAGCCCCTTTCCACTGGTATCAGTAGTCGTAATTTTAATAATTGCTGTTGCATATACGTAGCTAGGAAATGTCTCGTAATCAGCAAAGTCTATAAGATACCATTTTTATTATTATTAGAATCAACATTTTTTTTGCTTAAAATTCGTGTTTTTTTACTCATACTAAAATAAATTACCGTGTAGCTTCTATCACAAGTATGGTCTCTAATAGAACGCGGGTCGCGCCTCTATACAAATTCAAACCCCTTAAATAAAACCCCAGGCTCCATTAAAAGCTCTACGCTGCTATCAACATTAATTTGATTTGCATAAAAATAATGAATTAAATGATTAAAACGGTTTTCATTCAAATGTAGAAGTCAAAGTCGAAATCGAATTTGATTGTCGCAGCCGTTTTCGTCCTTCGTGCGGGTTACACCAGTCTTATATACAATATAGCGACCTCAGTATATACACCAGGCCAGATAGCCTATTACTACAAATTTTATAACCATCTTGAATTTTAAACTAACGAGAGGCTGACACATGTATAAGGTAAGACTAACC
>JAQFZE010004641.1:0-11036 GCA_034695245.1 Dicyrtomina saundersi | reverse complement strand
AGAAGTGAAAATAAAAATTCTATTTTCTCTTCCTGCTCAAAATTTATCCAAGTTTTCCTAAAATTCAAATAACTCTCGGCGTACTTTTGAAAAAAACGAAAGCCGAGTATGGATGTGTAACCAAACAAGAAGAAAACACTGAATTTCCACAGGGCTAATCGAACTCTTGAAGTTGTTAAGGTGTAGGTCCGCTTTTTACTGTCCCATACGTATGGCAAGCAAGAGAATTTTTGGCCCATGTATAATCCTTTGTGGAGGCACTGCTTTGTCAAATTTCCTAGCAGCATTTTTAATAATTTATGCGGAATTTTGGAAATTTAAAAGAAAGTTAAAAAAATTTTGATGATGAATTTTTTTTATGTCTTCTGTTTGACGGTCATTTTGAGTACAAGAGGAAATCAACTTTATACTTAGGCAATTGTGGTTGTTATGGATTTTGTCGGTTGTAAAGTAGGGTAATAAGTATAGAGTTTTATTCTATTTACAAATAAGGGGTTTAATTCTTGAGCAATTTTCCCAATATCGGTAATTGAATTGGATTTGAAATATTTTACTAAATCATATATTAGCATACCTATATTATTATGATTTATGATATTCGCATATGTAATATGAGTATGTAAGTATTTCCTATTTGAAATTTAAATAGATTATTTATCATTACATTACCCATCCGGTCCGAACTGATGTCTGAGTGAATAGGTACCTACTTAGCAGGCAGCCTGTTTTTCTATTGCCCTATACTCCATTTTCTAAACTCGTAAAATTGTTTTACTTACAAATAGGCACCAAACATCGTCTGTGAAGAATCAAAATGACCCATTTCCAATTTAAACTTCAATCAAAACGGGCTACGTCATAAAAACAAAGTGTGAAACATGTCTAAAATGGTAATTAGGAGTATTTAAAAAACGTAAAATGCCCTATTTACATATTTTTGAAAAGGTGCAAAATTTCTAATTCTATGTTTTCGAAAAGGTGCAAAATGTTCTAATTCCATGTTTTTGTAAAGGTGCAAAATGTTCTAATTCCATGTTTTTGTAAAGGTGCAAAATGTTCTAATTCTATGTTTTCGAAAATGTGCAATATGTTCTAATTCCATTTTTTCGAAAAGGTGCAAAATGTTCTAATTCCATGTTTTCGAAAAAATTCAAAATGTTCTATTATATGTTTTTGGAAAGGTGCAAAACTCAACTCACTTTAAATGCTCTTAAGAAATATTTGAATATTTTTGTAGATAGTTGATAATGAGTTTATCTAAAAATGGAAATGGGTCATTTTGGTTTTTCATAGACGATATGTAAGAAATAGTGTTCTGCAATCACTGTAATGAGTAATGTAATACAAGCAAACGAACTTTCGAATATTCTTTCAGCTCACGGCTCACAATAATTCTTATAGCATGTCTCATAATGCCCCAAAGCCCCAAACAAAATTAGACCCTGAAGGCAGTTATGTAGGTACCTTACCTAAGTATAGGTAATGGGTACTACATATATAGAAGTTGGTACCTACCTAAGCACATATACTTATATAATTACATTTACTGATGGACATTTCCGGATTTTGAGTGAATAATTTCCAAATATGACCTTTTGAATTTCCTGTTTTTTTCAATTTATTTATTAATTATTTTTAATTATTTCATTTCAGTCAAAGTTTTCCTGATTTCCAGCTATTCGAAATTGTGCATTACTTTATTGTACATAATGTAATGGTTGTATTCCTCCCAACCCAATAATGACACCTCAGTATTATTAATGAGAGGTATTAGAGAATTTGTAAAAATAGTGCAATACATAGCAGTAGCCACAGAGAAGTTCGAGGGAGGAGGGAAAAAAACCCTTTTGAAGCCCTTTAAACTTTATCCTTTGAAATAAAGTTTAAAGGGCTTCAAAAGGGTTTTTTTAACTTCTCCTTCGATCTTCTCTGTGGCTACTAGGTAATTAATACTACAACTAGTCTGCCAACACGCCCACAGTCCTGTTCAGTTTCGAGAGTTTCCCTGTACGAGAATTTTACTAATTCCTGGTACAGCTGCCTGGTGCAAAGGAGGCAAATTCAAATTTCTTTGTACAATTTGTTTTTGGTCTTTGCTTATTACAAGGAATCGTTAGTAAATTCTTTCTTGTGGTGGGTGGGCATAGCCAGTTAATAACAAGTAATGAAGTCATGTAAACGGTACGCAATGCTAATATAATGATATGCTGGTGGGGGTTCCAAATAGTGTGATAGTTTAAGTAAAATTGTTTACGGACCATTTCAGATCATGCCGAAGTGGTACGAATTTTGAACTGGTATAGAATATTTCACGAGTTTTCAGTTTTGTTTTGTTGTTAATTGTATTGGTGAATTTAGTAGTGTTGATTTCTGCGTAATAAAGCTGAAAGTGAGAGTAAAAATTGCAATAATTTTTTCTCCTTTCAAAGATTATTAATTTATGGTACCTAATACAGTGTAAACTTACTTTGGTTTGTTACAGTGGCCGTAATAATAAATTTTGTTAATTACAACAAGTGGGTGGCAATGGCAAAGAATCAGAAACAAATGTCACAAATGAATTTATGAATTAAACAGTTGACAGTCAAAAATTTAAAGCATAATATTACTGATCTAAATCAGCCCATTAGTTGGTCGGGTATATATTTACTAATTTAATTTTGTACTGCCACTGCTAACAACCAAATATGACCTTATGAGATAACTGAATACAAAAAACTTAATTAATAATAATTATTACTAACTGCTACTGCTACACTCAAGCTCAAGCTAATAATTATCAACTATTATGGCTGACATTGACATCAAGTAAGTAAATTTTCATATTCACAGTTTTTTGAGCAAACATTTTTATAATGGAATGAAACAAACTAGAAACTGGACTAATAAAAAATATGGAATTAATTTTCTCTTTCATCTTTAGTAATTTTTTATATTTTGTAGTTTACTTTTAGTTTGTAAATTAAATCTTAATTTGTTATTAAAAGTACAATATTATTTTATTTTTAACTGTGTTATTCAATTGCAGCTTGATGTGTGAAGAAACTTTGGATGAGCCTTTCATAGAGACGAAGCCTGTCTTTGTCCATCTGAATGACGAATTAGTTGAAGTCATCCAAATCGAAACCGTGAACCGCTACCAAGAAGAAACTCAGCAGCACGAACATCATCAACAAATTCCACACAACTTTTTGGAATTCATTAATAATTACGAACCAGCTTCTACCTTGTCTCATAATAATTCGGATATTGATGCGGATATTGCTGATACAAAAGTGCTACCTGAACCTAGAATAAATTCTTCCACGGCTGAAAATCTGTTTTCCCAATTCAATATTTTTGATTCCAACGAACACGAAACCATAGATTCTGACAATATTGAACATGAATTTAAATTTGAGCCACCTGTCCTCAGCGACTTGCTAGAACCCAAATGTGAATTAGTTGTTTTTGAAAACGAAAACAAGAGGGACAAAACGGGAAAAATCAAAAAAAGAAAGAATACCAACCTAGAACAAAAAGTAGAGTCTTCGGCCAAGAACCCAAATATTTTTGTGAGACGCTCAGCAAGGTTAAAGATTTCGAAGAATGCTTCTTCTCCTGACATAGCGACTGATTTTATTAAATCTGAACTAAAGGATGATTACGATTACGGCGACTCTGTTAACTCTGATGAAGATCCCGCTTCGGATGTGAACGACTTTCTCGAGCAGAAACTTATCATCCCATCGGATCCAGACCCTGATGAGACTGAGTTCGAGGACGGACCATCCACCTCAGCAGATTATTATTCCATTGCAGAATTGTTCGATGCTGGAGAACCGTCAAGAAAATCAAGAAAGAACCAATCAACAGGAGTGTCCAGTCTACCAGACGAAGACGAAGACGAAGGCGAACATGACTTTCACCCATTTCAATGTCAACTGTGTCCAAAAGCATTCAAACTAAAATACCTGTTGCAGTACCACATTGAGTCCCACAATAAACCCGACTACCCAAGTAGAGACTACAAATGTCACAAATGCTCCCGGGCCTATGTGTACAAGTGCCAGCTAATTAAACATCAACGAACACATTCTAAAAATGCAAAGAAACCATTCACGTGTCAAGTGCCCGGTTGTGGCAAAGGGTTTAGTGCGAAAGGGAATCTTAAATTACATGCGCTGGTTCATTCGGAGGACCGACCCTTCAAATGTCCACATCCAGGCTGTGGTAGTGCATTTAAATACTCGAATTACATGAAGCTCCACGTTCTCACTCACATTGATAAAGAGGAACAAGAAAGGCCCTTTGTGTGTAATTTGTGTGGTATGTCTTTCCAATTTAACTCGGGACTGGCTCAACATCACAGGACGGCCCATTCCACTGCACGACCCTTCTCCTGCCCCCACTCCACCTGTGAGAAAACTTTCAAGAATAAACATGAAATCATCGAACATCTCCGATTTCATGTCGATGAAATGAAATGTCTCCATCCTGACTGTCATAAATTTTTCAAGTGTCCCAAACTACTCCAGAAACATTTTCGAACCCACCTCCTGTAGCTTTTATTTGTTAGTGTTAAGAAACATGCAGCTGTATTTTCTGTCGTTTTGTTTTTGTTGACAGTAGTTATTATAACTGTTGGTAATTTTAACTAACTTAGTATTCTACTATTAATCAGCAAAAGTGTCGAGTGTAAAATGTAACTATTATTGTATTATTATATAGTTTAGTATTTTATTATGGAATTGATTCAGATTAATATGATAGTACTAGCGGTTATCGGCGTATAAGTATAGTAAATACTGTCGAACATACAACTCACTGATGTAATAATTTCATGCGACGATAAAAACAGTATAATCAAAAATATTCTATCTGTCTTATTAGTTTTCCTGCTACTTGATGGATTCAAATGTTACTTTTGTGTTTGTAATAAATTAAAATTATAAATAGTTATATTACATAAATAATTGCTTCTAATTCTAATTAATTATTTACCTTCCTATAGATATGGGTATTATAGTATTGAACTTTTTCATTTCATCTTCCAGAGCACAAGCTGCCTAAGGATTTAAGTATTACACTACTGGCCGGGAAGCGTGAAATGCCGCAACTCTAAGCTAAGCTCCAAAAAAGGTGCCGCATGCTATGCGTATATACATAAGTAATTATTCCCCACTACCTGGAATCCGAAAGGACAACATTATTCATTGCTGTCATTCAACAATTGGGATCGTTCACAAATGTCGTCATCGGTATATGAATAATATATATCGATGTATTCTGGATGTCAAAAGTCAAAGTCGAGCAAGTGGGAAAGGTGGTCCAAACCATTGGTGGGCGGAGTCCACCAAGTGCAATTTGGATGTGGTGGGTAGGAACAGTTTTTGGATGGGACCACCTTTCCCACTTTCTAGACTTTTGACATCCAGAATACGTGGCCACTGATGATGAAGTCCCATGTTAAAGATAGTCATTAACGCAATGACAGATTAGCTGATGGCAGGGTCCCAAAAGTGGGGGTTTGCCCATGACGAAATTTGTGGACGATCCCTTCTACCTTTCCTGAACTCGTCGGTGCACTTAACAGAAAATCATAAAATTCGTGGAAAATTTTTAAAGCTTTAAAATCACAGTGGCAATGCTTACTTTTTTCAAACGAAATTCGAGCAGACGCGTATTTTATATAAGAGACAAATTATCTACTACATTGTCCAGTTGACATTTGCATTTGGCATTGTTAAGATCATAGTATTTTGGTCATTAATTCCAAATTAACCAAATTCAATAATTCTTCCGAATTCTTCCAAAATTCTTCCAACATTCTTTTAGTCTTTTAATAACTCAATTCATTTAGTAAGTTCTACTTCTACGCTGTAATCAAAATACGACGTGTAGCTGCGTTAATTTATATTTAATTTTTATTAAACTGTCAAGTAGAGTGAAATATAAAGGTGAAATTATTGGAATTAACCATGAAGAAAAGCAAAAGGGAAGACAGGAGCTGTATTCGTCACAGAAATGTGGATTCCGCGAAGGAAGAAGATGAAAACCAAAACCAGTATTTTTTTGAAGACTCGAAGGCTGCACAAGTTTTTCAAATTGACCACTTAAGTTTTTACTGATGTATTTTTTTATTTTGATAAATTTGTTTCATTACCCTACAACATAACAATACTATTTTTACATGATTGTGTTTTTCGGTAATTGTAATGTCAAATTAATTATGTAAAAATGAAATTCTAAATGAAGTTGTGACTGTTTGCAATTTTTTCAACTAATTTATTTAGTTTTAATCTTTGAAAATTTTTTTTTTTGACTTTTAGATCCTGGAAGAGATTTTGACTGCCGTCGATTTTTTAACTTTAAAAAATTGCCGTCTTGTCCAAAAAAACTGGGCCTACTGCGGAGCTACGGAAATTGAGAAGCGAGGAAAAATCAATCTGTATTTTTCTAATCCATGGTTTCTCGAGATCTTTTTTAACAAACCACTACCCTCCCCAGTAGCAACCTACCCCCGTCGTTCCATCTCAAAAGTCCCGGAAGACAACACATACAGCAAGCTTATGACGCTTATGAAGACCGCATATAAATTTCCATGTAATTCAATTGAAGTCCACTCTAACAAACTGATGTCATCTCCAGTCCAAGAATTTTTCAGCTCAGTCGGGCATCACGTGACCCAGTTGACGCTGTCTGTCCAGTATCAGACAATGCAGTACAGCTCCCAAACAGCTGGGAGTGACGTCATGGAATGTGTGAAGTTCCTTCTGACCCAACAAATTCCAGGTTTATTTAAAAATCAAACATTGTCATCGTTTTGATAATCCCATGTGTACTAATGAAATGAAGACATGGAACTCAGACCCCACCAAACATATAATCGACCTTGACGACTGTAATAAATCTAAGCGGCAACTTTTAAAATTAAAAACTCTTATTGTGGACAGTGTTTTTCCTGAAAGAGGAATTACAGAAATCCTGGAAGCGTCACCCCATCTAAATTCCTTTTCAGTCCAGTCCCGATTTTTTTACCATGACATTAAACCAATTCTGAAAAATTTTATGAGTGGAAGTTGTAGATTTCGAATCAATATCCTAAAGAACATCTGTTTTCATCCGGATGACAGTTCAATCCCAATTTGGGAAAGGTTACTGGAAAAACACTCGGAAAATCTAAAATTGACCCAATTCGGATTTTGGTGTTTCACTGACGAAGTGCTATGTACTCTCCCAAATTTTGTAGCCAGAGTTGCCAGGATCATTACTGAAGTGCTTTGGTCAAATTCGGACACTTTAAAGAAATTAATGATAAGCCAACTGCATACTTTGCAACAGGAAGAATTACCGAAAATGTCCAAATTGGAGAAATTGATGTTTCGCTTCTGTGAGGAATCGTTTTTAAATAATGAAAAAGAATCTTACTTCCCAATTGGATTCAGAGTGGCTGAGACATTTCCAGCATTGAAAGTAATTGAAGCAAGGGACTGTGAATTGTCAAAAATATACCGTGGGTTGGATATTTTAGAGCCAGTTCTATCTGTACAGCGCATCGTTCTCACAAAACCCTACCACTGTCGAATCCCTGATTATGTTCGTCAAAATGTGGCCTCAATATTTCCTAACAGTGTTATGGTTGAAATCGAAACTAGGGATTAGTGAGCGGGAGATGAAGTAGCACAAAAAAGTACACAGGGCCGGAAGAAGGAATTGCTTTTACGGAGGAATTTGTTTCCATATACAAAAACCACCATTTTGAATTTGTTGATGGTATTCTTTGGTAAAGCAAAATTTTGTATTTTTTACATGTTTTAGAAAAGTTTAAAATGTTCTTTTTACTTGATTCAAAATAGTGCAAAATGTTCTGTCTACATGTTTTCAGAAAAGTGGAAAATGGTGTATTTATGTTTTTGAAATGTACAAAACTTTTTATTTGCATATTTTTGAAAACTGCAAAATGTTACATTTACACGTTTTGAGAAAAGTGGCAATTGTTTTATTTATATGTTTTTGAAATGTACAAAACTTTGTATTTCCATATATTTGAAAACTGCAAAATGTTACATTTACACGTTTTGAGAAAAGTGGAAATTGTTTTATTTAAATGTTTTTGAAATGTACAAAACTTCTTATTTACCTACATATTTTTATTTACATGTTTCCTGAAAATTCAAGCAGCGGGGGCTGCCTCCTTTGGCCGCATTATCCGGCCCTGAAAGTAGTGGCAAGAAAAAACAAGTGGCTCAGAAAATCGATTCATGCAAATGTGCAATTTATTCAATACTGTTAAGTATTTTCAAAGGACTTTTAAAAGTTCGGTAAGTAAATCAGCTTTCTTACCAGATTTTCTCATTACCCCAGGTCCCAAGCTAAAAAGACGATATAATTACCGCTACAAAATTACAAAATAAAATTGCATTGATCTTGCAATGATGAAAGGAAGCATCCATAAATAATACCACGGACAAAGTTGTTTGCATGATAAACCCGCACACACCCTAACGATAAAATGACAACTTTTTTAGCATTGCCTTAGATAAAGAGGTTTTTACATCCTACCCACCCATAGATAATAACATTATTTATGGACGATCCCTTATGGTAAACCATAGTGGCTCTAAATATCCTCCTATGTATTTTCTTCCCGGACGACGGACTCGGAACTCGGCAGTCGGCGTTTGCCGAAGATATGTGTGGTCACGAGATGAGGAACATTGAGTGGTTTCTTATGCAACGCACAGAATTATCTGTTATACAGCTTACCCCTAAAAACTCTACTTCTCCCGCGCCACATTCAAGCTACTAGCTCAAGAACCGAAGAACCCTTAAATAAAATTAGAAAATAATAAAAGTAGTAACGCAGAAATCAATTAACTCAACTCAGCTGTTTTCTACATAATTACTATTTAATAAACCTGCCATTTACAAGTATATACGATCAGATGCCCGTCACGCCGTCACTTGTCAGTAACCTAGATTTAACTTTTAATCTTTATCATTAACTACTTAAATCAAAATGCAACACATTAAAGTTTTTTTAACGGTCAACTGTCTGTATTTACAATTAACTACTAATTATATTCCTGTTAAATTCAAATTAGGTGCTTAAAGGCAACATCTCAAAAATTGACGACTTTTTTTGTTGGTAATTTAAAAGTGACTGGTTACAAGTGACATGTTAAATTTTTGTGAAAATAAATTAATAGTATTTTGCCCAAAAATAACTTTATAGTATAATTTGTCTTGTGCTTTTATTTCTAATAAAAGTTTGTTTCTCATTATTCTAAAAGTAATACCGTGTACATTGCAATGACATAGCGTAAAAATATTATTTCTACCTATTTACATAATTTTTTTATTTATATTTATATCAGCTCTGTATATATCAATTATAAATATAGATTTATAGTAATTTATAAAGTAATCTGTATTTTAACTAGTTTCTAAATTGTAACTGTCTAGTGTAAAGAAGTAATACATTCAATCCTATTGTTTATAGTTTTTTGTCTATATCTAACATAAAGTAACCATTAAGCATGTGATGTCTTGCTGGTTTATTTTAGTCATTGACTTACCTGTGCGTATACGGCATTAATATTACACCACATTCATATTTATTCTATGTTACCTATCTAACTAATTAGTTGTAATACATTGTACGATTATTTTTTTTAAATGTAAATAGTTAACTAACAGGAAAGTGAAGGTCTCGGTCAATACTTTGTAAATAGTCGTATGTTGAACAATATAATTAATTGTATCTTACCATACACCATACGTTATAGGTACAATTTTTGAAAGTGTTGTAGGTAATTATTGTAAAAATAACGTAATCAAAATTAAAAGCTATATAAACTATATACAGTTTTTACATATTTGAATAAAAAAATTAAATTCAACTAATTTTTTATGTAATATTATAAAAATTAAAATTGGCAATAATTATTCTTTACAAAGACAAAGGACAAACAAGTAGAGAAGGGAATGGAGGAAGTAGAAGCTAAGTACACAGCGTTCACTTAAAAACACAAAACAATCATATTAATATTAATACATAATTAATTACACGTTAGCATGCTAAAATATTACTAAAATTCGCAAATTCATAACTTTAAATACCTTTTAAGTCACTACGGATAATATCAAGATTAATTAGAAGTCATATTTTCAAATATAAATACAATATCATAAAAGATTTGTGTGGTAAAATATTTATATAATTATCATGTAATATAGGTAGAGGAGTCTATCCTATAGGATATGTAGTGTATAGGTACATCCGTATAGACTTTTTCTGAGTAATTATACTGGTCACATACAATGACATAGTTATTAGATTCTATAAAATCCTAAAATAAAATCCAAAAAAATTTCTTTAAGCAATACTGTTGTACTTACACACTTTTTTCTTCAAAATTAAAGATTTTGAGCTTCGTTCCAACTTGGCTTTTATTTTTGCCACCAGTTTTATCATTTTTATGGGGACGGACTTAGCAATCTGGTTAGTATTGGTATTTATCGTCTGCGAAGAACCAAAATGACCCATATCTAATTTTAATTAGAATCAAAATGAGCTATGTCATAAAAACAAAATGAGAAAAATGCGTACAATGTTAATTAAGAGTTTTTGAAAGGTATAAAATGTTCGATTTGCATGTTTTTGAAACGTGTCAAATTTTCTATTTACATGTCTTTGAAAAGTGTAAATTGTTCTATTTACCTGTTTTTGAAAAGTGTAAATTGTCCTATTTACATGTTTTTAGGAAGTTTAAAATGTTCTATTTAACCACTTTCAAGATCATAACATATTTCAGTATTTTCGTAGCTAGTGAATTTTATTTTTAGTTACAAATGGATATGGGTCATTTTGATTCTTCACAGACGATATTTTTGTAAGTTTCATTATTTTTTTTTGAAATGATTTTTATTTTTCCTCTCATTTTTGGACGACTTCCCTTTGTTATTTTTGTTAAATTTTCCTTTGGGCATTGAGGTTAATGAGGTTTTAGTTAACAGATTTTTATTACGCTGGATTTTTTGTTTATTACTAC
>JAQFZE010004640.1:0-11037 GCA_034695245.1 Dicyrtomina saundersi | reverse complement strand
ATTTATTTCTACTCAGAGACCTACTTACCAACAAAGATCTAAGTAATTAATACACTATCAGAAAAATAATTCAGATCAAGCTCGTCGGAAGAACTTCAAAACCGAACCCGCTATTAATTCAAAACTTATAGCGGACTCGGCTGAAAGGGTCCCGCAGCAATTTTTTTAACTGGTAACGGAGTGAAATTTTTGGGTTTACTAAATACTAATTGACAATTACATCTGGCAAAGTATTAAAATTGATATTGGTTGGGCTGAAATCGGTTTCTTGCTCAGAATACAAATCCTATTTCATTTAAAGTAATTTCACGGTACATAGAAGATATATGAAGTAAAAGAGAGGGACAGCCGACAGAAAGGGCGGACAGAAATGGACGTTATTTGAATTTTATTATTATGGTAGATACTATACCTACCGTACTTCCTAAAATACTACGCCCCTCGTACTATTCAAATGTGGACCTCTCAGACCCACGTAGCATTTCAGATTCCGCATTATTACAGGATAAACGGTAGGTTACTAATATTAAATCTGAGTATGGTTATTCGTAGTCTTAAAGCTTAAAACTTTTTGTTCATCGCAACTGTCGAGATCGGTTCCTCAGATTTAAACTCTTATGACCAGATTAACTTAAAACAACTGCAAGTGCAGTAGTTGCACGAAAATACTGTAACATTTACAGCATACCCATAGTGACTATGCTAAAATAAAACCCGAGTCTAGAAAAGCAGAAATAGAGTACAACGCGACAATATTTTGCGAGTCAAACATGCCTACCGAATTAAATGTTATCAAATATAACATATTAACTACACCAACTAGTTCATTCAGACTTAAATATTATCATACTTTCATTTGATATAATTTGTTAAAAACTGATTTTCTTGAAGCCAATTTTTCTAATGACTAAAATTTACCCTAACGCACGTCTGTACAGATAATACAACGAGGGTATTTAAAATAAATCGTGGATCTCGAAAAGCTAAACATTTAATAGAACCTATTTTAGACAACGGGGCACACGTCTCAATTAAAAAATTACCTTAAGATAATGCCAGCTGAGATTGTTATTGATGAGCCGCTCAAATAAGGATACATCCAGATTATAATCTTTTGCTAATTTATACACTGTTGTGGTCGGTCGCAACTGCTGATGATCACCTTCAATACAAATTTCGAATTAACTTTACTGTAGCTGTAGTTATATGATTTTGAGTCCAAAATCATGAATGACTAATGGCTCTCACCTATGAGAATTAAATGTTCGCAATGTTCAGTGATTGATGTGACGATATGGGACTCAAGAACTTCCGCTGCTTCCTCTACGATAACTGCATTCATAATTAAACGTACACTAAATTATTAACCATAATACCCACACTACAAGCATACAGGATCGTTTTAAAAAATACATCTTGCCCTCTTCGTTAGTTATTAGGAATACTTTATAATTTAACTTTAACTCTGGACCTGTACTCTATCTGTCCACAAGACGAATAAGCAAACAAGAAAAAATTACTTTAAGTGCACAGAATCTATTTGATTTCCCAAAACCCGAAAAAGTTGTAAACACAAACACAACTAATATTTCGTAAATTAATCCCTCCAAAAAACTGAAACAGTCATACACTTAAATACTTAACTACCAACTTACCAATCTTGGATTTCATCATTCGAAGCAGAGTATTGTACTTAGCAGCTCCGGTCGTGGTCAAACCCACGACCATGGCTTTCTTCAAAATCAAACCATCTCCATGATTATTTATTTCTGCTAACTTTGACTGTGCAACTATTATTTGGTTTTCAACATTCATGATATCTTTCAAAAGAGACTTTTGAAACTGCTGAATGACATGGAAGTAAATGCTCCATTTCTCACCTAATGAGGGATGTAGCTTGCGGTCAGTGTAGTGAGCTCGGTTTAACAAGTCTTGAGTTACTTCAGGAAGTTCAATACTACCTTCTTTCACCCCTTCAAATAATTCCTGAAGAAATTTCATTTGATTTTCCCATTTGGCCTCCGAATTTTGCAATGAATAGAAACGAGATTGAATTTCATTCATTCTTGATCCGTTTCTTTGCTTTTCTGCATCTTCATATTCTATTTTTAGCTTCGAATACTCAAGTTCAAAATTGCAAGGACATAAGGGGACATAGGGGATAGTAATAATAGATCTATTGGCTAAATTTCTATTGTCCATTGAAATTTCCTCCTCAAGGCGATTAGCTTCCATAATTTCTTTTAAGCTGAAATCTTCAAGCTCTCCTTCTTTTTGATCTGCATTTTCTACATCCCGGTTTTCATAAAATGTATTCTTTTTGAACCATGATTTGTACACATTTCGGGGTTCAACAACCCTAAACCAATTTTGAATGAGTTGCTTCGAATTAAAGTTACTATCTTCAAAAGCGTCGATATTCAGCCCCAACCATGCGGCTAGTCTACGTCCCAAAAAGAAGACTTCTAATTCGGAGGGTAGAGTGTGTTCAATGCAATTTCGTACTTCCATTGCAGCATCTGAGTGATCCTCGTCTGCTAGGACTTTTATTAGGCGAAAGAAATCCACGATGCCAGAACCAGTTGTTTCGCTTAGTCCTTTGTATACATCTTTTAGCCCTGCCCTGGTAATCTGAAGGCCTAGTAAATGGCTAGCTGCCCGACCTCGAAAATCGGCATAAAAAGAATCAAATAATCTGAGTTTTCTGTAACGATCCCTTTGCTCACGTATACTGTATGGCGCAAGTGCTTCTACTTTTGACCGGCCACCGACTCGGATTAAATTACTGTATGTTTCAATATTTAAGGACTTCATAATGGAAATAATCCCTTCCAGAAATTGATCCAAGGCATGATTTGTGTAGCAAACAATGAGAATGGGTGACTGGCGGGTGACTGAAAATAATTGTCTCCTTAACTCTGCCCAAACTCGGTATTCCGCTTGTAAGCCTGGAACAAATGCTCCTGGAACTTCAACTCCCGGTTCGTCTTCTTCTGACAAACCTGCAACATCTACCTCTGGCGAGCCCCAAATAATCTCAGGATTAGACAGAAACAATTTAATAATTTGCAAGCCAATGTATGTTTTCCCAGTTCCTGGGGGACCCTGAATAATACTCAACTCGTGAGTGATGGCTGACTGAAAAGCTAAGTACTGTGGCTTGTCCATCCCAAGATCTTCCGCAGTCGGCCACTCCATCAAATTCAATGCATTCGCATTAAAAGGTTTAATTTTAGCAGCCAATTCTTTTAGACATGGGTCAGTCAGTGAAACCACCTGATCCCCTGTTCCACCCCACCAAACATTTACTTCTTCAGGTATCATTTTCTCCCTATCTTGATGTGAGCCACGTGACAATAAATTGATAGTTTCTTCATTGCACGCTAGTACCATGGAGAAATCCATTTTCCGATTTGTATTCCGAAGATAGAAAGGCGGGGGCACCTCCTCTGTAGACATGTCAACTATGTACTTAGCCATGCGATAACTTTGCAGAAGCGGCATGTCGTAGTGAGGTGGTCCGGGTTGAGCCATAAACTGAAGTGCCTTAAGCGTGTGTCTAAAATATTTCAATAAAGAATTCTGCAATGATGACACAGTTAAGCTCGCTATCCCTTGAAGCAGTCACTGAATCTCAAATTAAGTGCTATATTATGCCAAGTTTAGAATATGCTTATCACGGTTGAATCCAAAATTTAAATGGACTTTCAAAACAAAAAATAATTAATACAGCGAGCTCTTACTATTATAATTAAGTAGGTAGCTGCAGTACTAGCTGCAGTATGTAATTTTAAATGGAATACTCACCGGTAAGACTCAAAGTAAACCTCACATTCAACCATAAGGAAAGTCACATCCACATACGTCTCAGGACGTCGACCTTCCCACACAACCCCTACGATTCCATGGGCCAACTGCCTTTCATCTCGTCGGTAGACGGTGGCGAAATAAATAGTCTGGAATTTATCTGATGTAAATAGTACAAGAGATCCACTTATAAGTCGCTTACTTTTATCCCATTTTACTCTCGCTAAATTTGCCATGGAGAATTGCATGGAATAAATTGTAATTTCCTGGAGACATTCTACACTCTTTAGCTTAACATCGTGATAGAAACGAATGGTTCCAGGTGGAAGTTTCTTGTTTCTTCCCGAATAGTCTGATCTGAGAAGTACAAAATATTTTTCAATGAATCGGTAACTGGTTTTAAATATGTACACTTTAATAAAAAATAAACTTATATAGGTAACAGGAAATATAAATATTTATGAACTTATTGTCGAATTTTATATAATTATGCACCGGGCAGGGTGTCCAAACGCAGCCCTTTGTATTTGATAGGTATGGTCTCGGTGCATAATTATAAACATTCAACAATACGTAACTACGCCCGGAACTAATAAGTTCAGACCTATTCAGTGTTGCATAGAATTTAACAAAAGCAGAATATACACTATGTATTATGTCATGCACAGCTAATTTTTCAAGCCCTTTCTGTCAAAAAATGATTCTTACTCAAAAATATCCTTCAAGGCAGAAATTAAACGGTATGACAAAAGATATGCTAGAACCCTACTAACTTGCTGTTATATGGGCAGAAGCCAAATCGACTTTTAATGGAATAAATGATTCTATTATTTTGCTTACTCGTTGTTTACCCACTCCTTCACAGACTCTCTCAATGGAGCTACAAAGTCCTCTCGCAGAAGACGGAACTGCACGTCCAAATACGTAAGAGCGGATGGATATTTTCCTTTGACCAAATTAGGACGGAGGAATGGTTCCTCTTCAGCTAAAATCTCTTGAGTTGAGGGGACAATGCTGACTTCTGCAAAATTATCGTCAGCTTTCATTAGGTACAACCGCTCAAGGTCACTTTCTGTCAACTTCCCTCTTTGAAAATTCTTTCGTTTTTCGGGTTCGTTAATTGAACCCTTTTCCTCTCTCAAAGCTTTGAAATCCTCCAATTCTTTCTCAAGCTGTTTTAATCTGAACTGCAAATTTTGTACATGTTGATTATCCTCAGACAACTGATTTCTAGCGATAAGCATCTGTATTGCTCCTTGTGCTCCTAAAATATTTGGCGACAAATAATCCGAGGCAAGATTCTGCATCTTGGCGCAGACAAAAGCGTACAGATCACACATATTATTTAGGTTATGTAACGGCGACAAATCTAGCACAAAATTAGGAACAGGGCGGCTTCCACATCTATGAATTTGATGAAAATAGTAGTATTAATTTAATGTAAAAATGGTAAAATAAAGTTATAAGTTATAATGAGCAAGAGCAAGCTGACTCTAAACAAATAATATTTACATAATTCAATTTCGCCATACCTATTTCTATCACCCGACACGGTGGAACTAGATACCATGAGGTTGAAAGTGAAGCTCTGCAATTTTTCCAAAAATTTTGGATCCGCCACAACAGCTATTAGACTATTTCGCATTTCCAGTAATGATGTATCTCCACAAACTTTTTTTCCCATAACTTGAGTGATCAGTGCAATTAAATCATTCGACATATTATCCTGCTTGATTGTTTCTGCGAAATTCTTGGAATGTTTGTCTAGAAATGCGATTACATCATCATTCGGCATGTTTATCAGTTCCGTAAATCGTCGGAAGCCCAATACATTAGTGTTCCTGCAACGATTTCAAAACAAGTGCTACTGGGACGTTTGCATAATGTATACCTAGGTATGTGAATCTAGCTTACTGGAATGATGTGCATTTGCTCTATAAAATACTCCCAAATTGCCACTCAAACCAGCACAAGAAGAAATAATAATGTAGTCGAGAAACTACGCAAACTGCAATACCTATCTAATAAAACTAATAATAAGAATTCCTAAACCTATGACCAATAAAAACAAGAATAACTATTTATGAGTGTACCGTAATAACACGGCAGATTCAATTTCAAACGAGTTTATTGAATTATTACTAATCATAATGAATACTTAATAATGAATAAGTTTTTATAAATAATTAATGGGGTTGATTGCCAGTAATTAATTGAGCTAATTCATGGAAACTATCCCTTAAATTATAACTGAAAAAGATAGTAAGACAACGCTCAAAATTATTGCAAACAAACTCACTTTAAAGGGACATGGAAGTAGATCAGTAGATGAGTGATAGTAGGACCACAATTTGGGCAAAAGCAAACTCTAATATTTATACATTATTTTATCGAATTCTATAAGAAATAAACTAAAAATTGTGGCTTTAAGCATAATTTTGTATAAATTAGTTTCATTTTTAGACCGTAAACTTATTTTAAATTGGTCCCCGGCTCTAGTAAGCTCCGGGTCGGAAATAAACGCCGGGCTGCCGCTCCAAAAAATTTAATTAGCACCAGCGATAATTTGAGGATTTATGGTACTTAAAGTATCTGCGTTCATACAAAATATTGATGAAATACTTCCATGAACAG
This sequence comes from Dicyrtomina saundersi, assembly GCA_034695245.1. Classification (NCBI taxonomy): domain Eukaryota; kingdom Metazoa; phylum Arthropoda; class Collembola; order Symphypleona; family Dicyrtomidae; genus Dicyrtomina; species Dicyrtomina saundersi. Next base: position 4,596 of record JAQFZE010004640.1, on the reverse strand, counting down.
GGAGCTATCAACTTTAAAAATTACTTTACTTTAAACTCTAAATGGGGGATTTGGGAAATTCTGAAATTCGTATATATCAGAAAATAAAAAATAACATGTCCATTGAGCGCAGACTTCGTCTCATGTGACAATAGTGCGTACACCATCTTTATACAGTTAATTAAATAGGTACCGTAAACCCTCTAATATATATAAGACGACGGGTCCCTACTATAACGCTCTAATTCTGTAGACCTCCAGGTTTTAATACAACACGAGTTCCCTTAGAAAATTTTAGGGCAGGTACCTTTTGTGGTTTTTTCTAACCAGCCAGCTAAAATCGCATTAATTGTAATTAAATTTACAATTATATAGCAGATACGATAAACATAAGCAAATCATAAATAATCTAAACTACCAGATTTCCAAAGTAAATTATCCAGCGAATCCAGAAAAATGCAAAAATAAACGAAATTTACAAAAACACTATTTCTTGTATGAAATTCCTAGTGGGTCCTGTCCTATAGACTAATTAAACTATAGACTATAGCAGTACTAAACTACTGAATTATTGTATAAAGCATACGATACAAAGTAATTAAATTCAACGTTAAAATAAAAAAGCTTACGCATACTGCATACCAAATACCAATATACTTACGTTAGTAACGTTTTAAGTATCAATATACACATACCCGTAGTTTCATTTTTATTGGGGGAAAAATTTTATTTTCCAAGATTACAGTTTGGGGGAAGGGACGCCCGGGAGGAAAATGTCCGGGAGGAATGTTCAGAGGGAATATCCCCTAACAACCATGCCATAAATCTTGGATGATTGAAGTTGAAGTAGTAACTCCGATAGCTTGCTAGTCAGGCTTAACTACCAACTGCTGTTTGTTTTGATGTGTTACAACTAATAATCTAGAATGCGAACTCGAATTAACAACGAAAACATCGGTTTGTGGTTGACAAAATTTGAATACAAAAATTGTAGTTACGACTACATAAAAATAAGACATTATTTATATGGTTGTAGGACATATTTCCCCTGGACAATATCCCCCCGGACCTTTTCCCCCGGAAATTTCCCCCCCAAGCAGTAACCCCAGACATTTTCCCCCCGAAACCTTATTTAGGATACTGAAATGCTCATTATTTAAAGTTGTGAATTATGAAATGCTTGTTAATAATGTTTGACATATTACATTATTTAGATACATAAAGTATCTAAATTATACTTTATTGAACCCTGAGCGTGGTTTGCGTAGATATACATGGAAAAATTAATTTGAAGATATAAAATTAAAACAAACGAGGTAACTAGTTTTAATCCTAATAAAATTTTTAAACATATATGTTAATTAGTAGTAAACTTACTCCAGAAACATATACTATACTATTTTTCCAATATGACTAAAAACAATGTGGATTAGTTATGTATGCTGGCATTAGATAAAATCCTTCTCTACTAGATGGGAAAGAAAACGAAAGTAAAACTTATTACACATTTAATTGAAAAAATAACTTGATATTGAAAAAATCAACGCTATAAACATTTAAAGGCGGTACAAATCACTATTGCACAATATATAAAAAACTTTCCTGTCTGGATAATATTAGGTAATTTAAAAATAGACTAATTAAAGAATGAATAAAAAATTAATAAATACTGCACGACTGTGCAATATGAAATTCTAAAAATTAAAACTGATGATGGTGTGACCCAAACTACGAAGGAACGTCTCGACACTCATAGAATGTTTGCTATATTTTATGCAAATATTTTTAAACCTTATTTGAAGCTTAACAAAGGACTTCTGCATTCTTTTCCGTAGGTGTATTCCAGTGGCTTCCTATTTCTACGCAAACCACGCTCAGGGTTCAATTAAGTATAATTTCGATTTGTATTTGTTACATGATTAACCAACAACTATATAATGAGAATTTCAGTATCTTAAATAAAGGTTTGGGGGGAAAATGTCCGGGGTTACTGCTTGGGGGGAAAATGTCCGGGGCGAAAAGGTCCGGGGGGATAATATAATGTCCGGGGGGGGGGGACGTCCGGGGGGATTATGTCAAGGGGGAATATGTCCGTATACCTATTTATATTAGTGACTCATTATTCAATTCCCACTAAAGTTCGTAATATACTCGATATTGAATATTATTAATATTATTATCTACGCATGTATTTCAACTGTTAACAAGCGCAATGCGCATAGATACATAATATCGTTGAAATTAGTAAATTAGCACATATTATAGTTATGTCCTTGCGCTAGCACAAGTGGAGTATGACTTTAACAGTTCAACATCATCCAGGAAATCATTACATGACAACGATAGCAAAATACTTTTAACGATGAACGGATAACAATATTAACAATACATTACGACATAGTCTGACACATACAAACACAAGAAAAGATTATACCAAATCTAAGTACCCAAGTCAACAATTTACAGTTATAACAAATGAGTAACTACACTGATACAAACCATCGCATCAGTAAGTTAACAAATTTAATAGTGACTTGAATTTATGAACTTGAAAAATACTTTTGTCTTGTTCTTGTACAATTAATGTCTGCTACTGCTGCTCACATAAGTAGGAACACAAGAAAGGTCGGTAAGTACACACTTGTTTACTTTATGCGATTAAAAATATCAAATAAATAAACTAGTGCATGCGTTGAAACTAAAATATTTAGTACTTACTATAATGCCTAGAAGCCTAGAGAACATACCACAACATATCAACTATCCTGCTTGCTACCTCAAACTAGAACAAAATAATGCTGACGCATTGTACATCATAATGCATATATATCTACATATAAGTAATTAGTATCTTATTGTTAATTTAATTTAGTGTACGATTAGTAGTTTAAAGTTGTTTTACGTCCTACTCAGTTGTCAGTAGTCAGTAGTAAGTAGATAATTACATGAATTAAAAACTTACTCATGGAAGCTTTGATTTGGTAACCGACGATCACCGCCAACCCCACGGTGAAACTGGCTGCGACCAGGAAACCCACGAGAACGACCTGGCGCTGGCTGACCATTACCGTTTCTACTGGTATTGTTTTCATCCCCGCGATTACGCCCGGTTCCCCAACCATTTCTAGTTTCCCTATGCAAGCCTCCTCCGCTATTTTGGCTTCGATTGCTCATCTGAGAAGGGATTAAATTGAAGCAATTATTATGTGTACTCATTCGATGTAATTTTTACGCACTATCAACATCAATCAACTACACCTATTTATTGTATCATATGTAATTTGTATAAGTAATTGTGAATTTGATGCCGGATTACTTCATGCATGCGATAATTAGTTATAATACGAAGTTTTAATTTATTGTTTTGTGCAATGACAGTCACAGTGACAGTGTAGTAGGACAGGGCTCTCAGCCACCAGCCATCAGCAACTTCCCATAATATTAACTATCGTTACCTACATTCAACATTTTACAGATTCTATTTTCCAAATAAAAAGTAAACTATACCATTTAAGTAAAAATAAATTTTCGAATTATACAGCTAGGTAAGGTATTCGGAAAGTTATAAGTAGATACACTCGAGAGGCAGATCACACTCTATTTACTATTTGTTATTACTTCTCTGTCTATGACTTGTTCGCTTTTAATTGAATCTGACTACTTAAGTATAAGTACTAGTGCACATAAATTGTGAGAGTATTGTATTGTAAATTATTGTTAGTTATTGTATTTACAATAACAATCACAATACTATACGCTTGGACTTCACAATAACAATAACAATTCACAATTTCAGTGCACTGGCAACTGGTAAGGGAGCTCTCAAAAATAACGTTATGCAAAAATCTGGTTTGGCCCCCACCCCTCCCCCTGTTCGTAATTATTTTTGGTATGTACGTACATGTAAAGGATAGAGCGGCTAGACCCCTCCCCCCCAAAAAACGTCCAACGTTATTATTGAGAGCTCCCTAAGTACCTCCAATCCTCAATGCTGAATGTTGAACATTGAATGCAGAATTTCAAACCCGACATCATCACTGATTGACTGATCATATGCCATATTACCAATTACTGATGACTGACAACTGATATAAATGCCATGCCCTTAAAATGACAAATATTCTTACAATGTACTAACTATGACATAGAAGTAATTACTTACACTTTCAGATTTGATTTGACCCGGCTGTTCTATAATTGATAATTCATAATCTGCAGGTGCAGATACTTTACAACAAATAAAAATTGCTAACTTTGTTGAAAGCTTGAACTCCGCGTTTGAAATCCACTACACGCAAAAGTTTTTAGCAACAGACAATTGGTGATATTATTATGTATTAAGTCAGCAACACTACTAGACAATTTTCAACTTTGGTACTTACTACTAACAACTAATTAAACGGACTAACAGTCAACAGACTGGCCCGGAGACGAAATACAAACATCAAGACCAAGATGATGAAATATTGGAGACTTTGACTTTTCTATACTACAACTACAACAGCTGATAGCCTACTTACTGCAGACTGCAGACTACACTAAGGGAGCTTGCAATTATGACGTCATGCGAAATTCCTCGATTTTGACCCCTCCCCCCCTCAGGTCATACGATTCCGT
>JAQFZE010004639.1:0-11037 GCA_034695245.1 Dicyrtomina saundersi | reverse complement strand
AAAAAAAAGGCGGAAATAACGTTTAATAGAGACGACTTGGGAAAAATTGAATAATCCACTATATTTTATCTATATTTTGTTTTGTATTTTCCCCACCGTTTTATTTCAACTTTTTTTTATGAAGGACAAGAATTTCAAGCGAAGGGTTTTTTCTGTTCTTACTGTTGTCAAGGTTGTGACTTGAGTTCCTAAGGTTGTTCTTGTTTTTGCTTCCTGTTGTTGAAGTGTATATTTCCCCCCAAGGAATTTCTGTTGCTACATTGACATGTTGAAATATTATGTGAGAACAGTATGAAAAATTATGTACATTAAAAACCTAGTGTATATATTTTTTTTTTTACTCCCCATTGGTTTTTCTAATTTTGTTGAGCAAGTCAGGACGTGGAGAGGTATATGTACTAATATTATTTTGCGTAGTTAGTATTTTCCAAAGCTATGGGGATGAAGCAATGGAGTTGTGGTATGTTGAGAGTGGGGGATTGTGGGGCCATGGCAGGTCATGCAGGGTTGGATAATAGAGGAGTGAAATTCAATCCGATCCGAGTCAAATCCATTGGAAATGATAAGTGTACATTACTTTCTCTCTCTGAGACCTCTTCCACTATTTAAAATAGTTTGATGTGCATTGTTGGAGGTGCATAGAAATATTTGGGACAGGGGAAAAAATTGAAAGGAGATTTTATGATGGAGAAAGCAATATTTTATATTAGACATTCCCCACTTCTCCTCCTCCTCCTTCCCCCTTATGCATTCCAACTTTCGTGGATAGAACTTGTCTCTTATGATTAGATGAGTACTCCTACTGTATAGAATTTTAAGCAGTGCTACACATTTCCCCTCTGAATTTGGCTTAGGTATTTTGATTTTGATGTATTTTGGAAGAGACACGGACGTCATAGTTATTCATGTGAATAGCCATGCTTGCCGTTAGTGAAGCTCACACAAAAGATTGGAAGGAATTGGAATTATTGGAAATATGAGAAGGAGGAGGGGAATTTAGTATTTTTTAATACTTTTATTCTGATTCAAAGATGCAAGTGAAAGTACGTGTGTGGAGTTATTGTATGGTGGACATAACACACATTATTGTGCTCATGAATGGATGACAGACGGCTGGCTTTGCTGACTGGGTATGGCGTGGTGTGGTGAAGGTGCTCTGATGTGCTTTATGCGTGAATGTGAACTGGGTTTGTGTGTGTATGTGGATGTGTGTGGTCTTTGGGTCATTCCATATGATGATGTGGTTTTGGTGTTCGGGAGCGAGTAAGTAAGTGGGCCAATGGGAACAGAGGAGAGAGGAGGGAGGGAGGGAGAGTGAGAGTTAGTTGTTGGCGTAGCATGAGCTGGGTGGTGTGGTGTTGTAGTGAAAGTGGGATTAGGACCTCCAAGTCAGTTGAAATATCCTTTCAAATCATACATGAAAACCATAACCATAACCATTCTAGTATGAAAGGAAGGAGAGAAAGTTGGCCTATATATTTTTTGCTGTATGAGCACTTTCTGGGATTGGTATATGTAGTGGGATATGGAGGAGGTGGAGTATAGGAGTACTTGGTGAAAGTTGTGGAGTGTATAGATGAATACATGAGTTGCGTCACTCGGTCAATCGGTTCTGCCCCCATTACTCCCTCCCTATATACAAGCATGTATGCTTTTAGATCAATCTATGTGGTGCTTCTCTCTCACTACTTTCTCCAACTACCCGCAACTCCTAACTCTTACCAAGCCTTCCACTCGCTCTCTACCCGGCCAAGAGTCTCCTATCTCTCTCTCTTTCTCTCTCTACCTACAACCTACGTCCATAAAACTTATTTCCCAACAGAGAGTTCATCAACCTCATTTCTTACCCTCCCTCCATTTCCATTCCCAAACTATTCTCGTATGTACTCTCCACTACTCTACACACTCCACTCACTCTCCCCATCCCTCCCCTCCCTCTGCGGATAGGCTTCACTTGCTGTACTCTGGATTGGATTTCCATCCCATCCTCTCTCCAATGCTCATATATATGTACGTATATCCTACTCTTACTCTATCCTACGACTTCCACTTCCCTCGCGCTACTTTCCCCAACAAAACGGTTCGTTGATTTTCTTCATATTCATCCCATTCTACCACCAGAAATCTAGCACACCCTGTCACTGCCATCGGCGCCGCATCCCGTTCGGATCATGTATTTATGTATTTTGGATTCACAAAAAAATATATCATTTTTTATGTCTTGCTTTTTCTTCTCTTTGAGGGAGCTTTTATCTCTTTATGTCCAATTATGATATTGAAACCGTAATCTAAAACTTTAAATAGACCTACAGAGTAAATACAGTAGTCAGTACAGGGATACAATCAACTTCACAAATAGAAACTGTTTTTACTTTGGAAGGTTTTATATTGAAGCTCACTACGCGGAATAATTATAGAATGTTTTCAAATGGGGAAGGTGTGTGTGTGTGGGAACGAGTATCTGGTTGTGGTGATAAAACAAGTATAAAAAGCTGAATGGTGAGATGGTATAGTAAATGTAACTAGTAAAAAGGTGGATACATTTTTGGGGATTGGTAAAGGATTCGCTAGGACGACTTTGTGTCTTTAAAATTCTACATTGCTGCATTTATATATATAAATATTTCTCTACAGACCTACATCTGATATAGCAAATGCACATAAAGTTTCAGGATCTACATATTTCGATTTTGGTTTTAGAGCGTCTATGTGTAAAAGTGGTTCGAATTCGAAGTTTTTAGGTGAAAGCTTACGCTTTGGCTTTCCCTCACTTCTTACGCTGTGTGTGTGTGTGTGTGTGCCCACGTTCTTACGCTGAACATACATCTGGATTTTAGCCTGAAGTATCATTGTGATTTCTATCTAATCTTCCATGGTTTCCTCTCCATCATTCATTTGTAGCAGCTGTTGTGGGACAGGTAAGGAAGGTAACTGTGGAGATGAGGCATAAAGGAAGAAGACCTAGATGAAGGGGATTTGTTCTAAAGCCTCTACCACATAGTTCCAGGTCTTAACTTCAAAATAGGTAATCAGACAGATACAGGAGAGAAAGAGAAGGAAACTAAGCCATATTAGGTACGGGTAGGGTCGGTCCTTCCTCGAACGGAGAAACTTACACATCTCGGCGAGATACCTTGATGCTGTAAGCCTTCAAAATGTGAATAAGAACAACACGCTCCACTAAAGATGGGACATCCACATGGATTTGAGAGGAATGAGGATGGGGTGTGGGGATCAAATCCTGATTAAATTACAACGATTATGTATACTCTCATATTCTGTGTCATTTCCCCCTCCACAATCCCATCTCTCTATTGTTCGGCGAGTCTCGTTAGTGCCGCAGGAACGACGTAATTATAGAAAAACAAGTGTGCATGAGAGATTTCCGAATCCGAATCCGAATCTAGGTTCAATTAGACATTAAAAAATAATTTAATAACAGTTTAGGATTTTAATCTGCTAAACGAGGAAAATTGTTTTCACGGGGAAAAATATAGAAAAGGCTACAGCCGTATATACTAGGCAGAATATAGGGCAAGGGAAAGTACAGGGAAAGTAAAATACACTTTCTATTTTTATCCAAGAGAAAATAAAACTTGAGAATGTTATTTTCCCTTTTCCCATTTACATCACGTGTAGAGTCGTTTCCATTTTATTTTTTTTCTCCTTTTCGTTTACGTCTTTTAGTCTAGAACTTATGGCGGCTCAGCTAGTGTGAGTGCCAGATAAGAACCTGACTGCGTGTGTGTGTGTGTGTGTGTGTGTGTGTGTGTGTGTGGGAATGGATATGTAGACGGATGGATGGAGATGTAAATGTAGAGTAGAGGAAATGTGAGGAGAGGAAAGAAACGATTTGGATTGTGAATAAAAATAAAAAGGAACGTGAAACGCTCTCTTCCCAAATATTGTGAGTCTCAAGTCACTTCTGTAATGGAAATAAAAGGACTTTTTAAAAGTTGGTTGCTCACTTGGAAAAATGAGTTGCGGTTCTTGTTGTTGTTTTTATATTTTTTTTCTCCTTAACTCCAAACTATGGTTGGCTCAAGGGAGAACGAGAAGAAAGTACGAACAACGGAGAAAGTTGCATGACTTTCAATTCTAAATTTTTCACATTTACAGGGTGTCCAAAACCTGCTGCCCCCAACATCCACATTCTTAGCTTACAAAATCCTTTTGAATTTACTTATTTAAACGGAGTTCTCTTGTAAATCTAGTAAATGAATTATTTTTATTCTTTTTTGTATAAAACAAATATTGTGACCAAACAGTAGATATTTTCTGTTTCAAAAACAAATTTAAAAAATAACAGAAATTATTTCACATAGTATTTAAATTTGAAAAATGAATTACTGACAGTAGAACAGTTTTTTGTTTATTTAAAGAAAATGTTACAAGCATGTAATGTTTAAGAAATTGTAAATTTCGTAGTACTATGATCTTTCGTTTAAACTGCTTGAATGGGGATGGGGATGGGGATGGCCAAAGGTTAAGTGGCACTCTGTACAAGTATATATGTTGTATACCCACCCACCAAGCTATAATATGACCTCAATCTCAGGATCTAGACCCCTACAATATCGAGACATTCAAGATACAAGTCTGAAAAGAATGTATACAGAGGAGAATTAGAAGGGAACTAATAGTGAGACTCATGGTCATGACACGTCGGATCGGAGTTGAAGAGAAAACGTAAACAGTCAAGTAGAGAATGACTCAACTTGGTTCTTGGTTTACGTCCACATTACGTATTATGTATGAAGGAAGGGAGCTGAAAGATTCATGTGCTCGCTTGTGTGCCTCAGCCCAGGAGAAAGGCTATAACTTGACTATATTTGTCTTAAATGAGCTCAACGAGAGAGAAAACAAAGAGGATTTTTTACCTGAGCTCCACTCCTCATCTCTTAGTATAGAATTTCCTAGTCTATTAAAGTCTCTCCAGCGTCTTGCTTTCTCTTGCCTTGGTTTGATTATGAGACATTTCATGCATGAATGCATCCAGGCCTCTCCTCCCCTCCCCTCTCCTTTCCTTCATCTTCCTTCTTCCCATCTGAAAATGTATTCCAAATTACAGCCAGACCAATCCATAACCGTGCTGCATAAAGCTACTGTATAAAGTGTATTGGTAAATGTAAAAAAAAAATCATATAAGGTTGTGTACACATATGACAGATTGGAATAGTAATAGGGCGGCTGTACTTGTAAGTAATATATTTTAGACTTTCATTTCTTCTTGATTATGGAATCTAGATTGTGGAGTGAGCTCCGTACAATATTTATGACATGGTTTGGTTTGGCTTGGTAGAGCTAATGCCAATGCTGGGCTCAGCTTGGCTCTTGGTTTGGTATGGTTCAGCTGATCCTGAGTTACGGTTCATACTGGATAGTTATTGAAGACAAGAGGAAAATAGACTTGTGGGAATAGAATAAATTTATGACTATCTAAGCAGTGGGAGAGGAGCGGAGGTGGCCGTGGACGTGTGAGGAAGGGAGAGAGAAAGTAAAGAAAAGTGGAGGTGGAGAGAAGTTGATAGATTTTATTACTCAGAGTCGGGTGGAGTATAGCGCGGGAGGAAGGCGAGAATTTCTGTTCCGTGTGCGTGTGTGTCAAGTGGGTTATTGAGGGATAAATTAAGTTACTTTCTTTTATGGCGTGTACAACATCCACAGTTAGAGCTACTTATCTATTTATTTTGTCTTTATACCGCCTTTAGTTGTTCAATCAATTTTACAATATCCTTCCGAAGCAGTTCCAGTCCTCCACAACCTCCACTCACACTATACCCCACACTCTCACACGTCATCCGCTCAGATCTGATTGATTTTTCCCTCTAACTTTATTCAAGAAGTCAAATTAACTCTTTATTTCCTTTGGCTTCTCCTGGCGCTGATGTTGGCAGGGATCGGCGTTGGTCCGCTTTGGTTGGTTAGTTAGATCAATTTCAGAGTCTTTATTGTTTGGATAGACGATGCTCTCAACTTCATCCACACTTTAGGCTCGCCTGTTCCAGACTCTAAAAGAAAAATACATAAAATATCATGTGATCTCAATACTGCTGCCTTTTTTATGAAAACAAAATATTAAATTCAGGTTTTTGTTAAATTTGACTGTTGATGTTGATCTTGAAATGGATACGGATAGTGTAATCTAATTGTAAGTTTGAGCATAGAAAATAGAAATAGAAATGATGTGGAGATTCCAAGGGGAAATCGGAGCGTGGAAAAAGTATGAAAGGCTGACAACAACAACTGACACGACAGAGAAACTAAGTTAAATGAGGTAACTAATACCCCTCCATTTATTATGAATGGTAATATAATTCAATTCAATGCTGCTCCACCTTCCCCATCCCCTCCCTCTCCTCTCCACTCAGACTCACAACACGATCACATGGCTCATTTTATTTTGCGTGATTCTTCCCCATCAACGTTTTCCTTCATCGTATGGAAGCTTAGTCATGGAGTGAGTCGTGAGTTGAGTCGTGTGCTTTCCCTTTCCATGGTCGTCGGATGTCTGCTCACTGGCCTATATGCTCTCACTCACCGTCTATGCAGCCACACAGCCGCGGCACATTAGTAATGGGAAGGAAGACAGCTCACGAGGGAAACATATCTATTTCATCATCATGCCAAGCAATGTAATCCATCTGTATTTAGTATCTAGGGAGAAACCTATCCTTGTCACACCGCGTCACCCGCACCACTTTTCTCACATAATGTCCAATTATATATATCTCCTCTCACTCTCCCTGTCTTCCCAGGCATTTCCCCTCTATTTTACTTTCCAGCAGCCAAAAGACATTTAGTTAGATTTGGATGCTATACTTTCATTCCCTTTCCGATGCCGATACCCATACCAAATTTCGATTTGGAAAAGCTATCAAATTACATAGTAGAGCTGGAGGACACACATTTGCATACATTTTGTCTGGAGCCCACACCTGAGCTTGGATGATTGCATAGCATTGTGTGTGTGCGTGTGCTCCTAATTCTTAATGAAGGTTGAGTCATGTGTATAGCAGCATAGCCTGGGCCAGTCTGGCACGTTTTGTATTTAGCTTACTGCTCTGAGTGTTGCTCGGCTGGGTTTGGGGTTAGTTATGACTGCCGTTTGAGTCAGTTGGTCCGTGTCCGGAGTAAACAGAATTATGAGTTGCCGACTATGCGGATACGAGTTTGAGAGTGGAATATTATGTTGTTGTACTTCCCATTGAGTTTAGCAAGTCTAACGAGCAGGAGTGAGAGGGCTAGAGGTGAGGCGCGACTTAGGGAGAGAGAGTAGAGATGAAACTGGAGAAAGTCTACTGAAAAATATAGGCGGAGGGAAAAATAATAATAAAAGGTGAAAGGATAAGAAGATGAAATAAAAGAATGGTCTATATAAGAGTGCACACAAAAAAAGTGGAAAAAACTTGGGAAGTAAAGAATAGAGAAGAGAAAACGAGCTGGGAAAGAAAATAAAATTGAATAAATTTCTTATTTTCTTCTCAAGTTTTCTCTCTGCCTCTCCCTCTTTCTCTCTCTTGAAAATGTATCAGATAGGATGAGGATTGACTGTATAGGACAAGACTCTCCACTAGTTATTGCTCCTTTCTAAATCTAAAGCGGAGTTGAAGTAGACCCAGAACAAAGATATATATCTCTAGTAGAATCTAGACTTTTCTCCAACAATAAATTTAAACTACAACTCACGAGAGGCAGGTATATGGGAAGCTTAGGCTGTTGCTTTCATGAACGAAAACGGGAGCAGCGAGAGCGAGGGAAAAGGAAAGTCTTGAGTTTGGGAAAAAGCTAAAGAAATAAGATCCTTCCTCATCAACCACTCATATCACCTTTACATTCTTTCCTACAATCTTCCCAAGTTACCTTTGTCATCTCCACTCCTCTCCTCTCCTAACCCTAACTCTAACGACTTGAAAAAGCCAACAAGGCCCGATAAAATAAAACTAGCTCGAGTCATCTTTATAATGGTTCTTCATCTTTCCCAACAGATTTTCTCTCTCTCTCTCTTTCTCCATGTACTCTGTATCTCTTTCTCTGCAGGCTGGCTACAAACTTTCTCTCATTACTTTCCCCATTCTGTTTGTATGAAAGTAGTACCCGGGAAGGATTTGAGGTGGATGTACATGTGAAACCCGATAAGAGGAAAACACGCTGAGAGAAATTAAAATCTGAATTTTCGGTGAAGAAATGATTGAGTAAAAGTAATGGCTGAGAGTTTGACTCAAGGAGGTCTTGAGCTGTAAGTCTTGAGAAGAACAACTTTAATACCATAAATTGAAAACTGAAGAGAGAGAGAGAAACTAAACTAGAAAATGGAAAACATGATTTATTTATTTATTTATTTTTAGACTTTGTGTGTACGTTGGTACAGAAGCTCTCATTTCTATCCTTAAGGTCTTAATTTCTATTTTCTATATTTAAAGGTAAATTGTCTCCTTATAGGGCACGCACTCCACTTAAACATACTACGTAGACGTGAAAGAAACATACATAGTCCACTTTTGTCTTTGTTTACAGGAAGAAGATAGAAAAAGAAGAGGAATTGTCGTGGGAAGAGAATACGGAGAAAGTGAGAGTTTGGTGGGAGGAAGGGAGACAGCGTCATGATTCCATTCAGTGCGTCTATGCTTTGTTGTCGACCTGGTCGTCAAGCTGTTATTCAATTTACCATAGCTGAACCACAGGTAACTGTAATTAGAACTCTCATATTTTTATATCCCTTTTATTTCATAACCAACTCAACTCTCACATCAAATGAGCGGACGTGAGGAGTGAGGAGAATGAGCGGTGAAAGTAAACATGGTTCAAAATTGGACAGAAAGCACTCGTACTTTGTGTCCCATATACTTTCATCTCGTTCCAAAACTGCCTATATATAGCGACTATATCTATGTAGTCTAAATGAAGCCATTGAAAATTAAAAACAAGCTAAAATCTATTTACATCATCGTCATTAGTTTTCTCTCCTGCTGTAGGTTGTATAGAAATAAACACAATCCCTGAGCCTTTGGATTATCTAGAGTTGAATGGACATAGTAATGATTATTTGTCAAGCACTTGAGGAGCGCTTAGATCAGCAACACTTGATACGAGTAGCATTGCCCTCATCTCATCCATGTCTCTGTTATTATTTGAATTTCATGGGCTGTTTTTGTTAGCATGACCAATCCTCAATACCCATGTAGATATGAACATGAGCACAAGTTGAAACATTAGTTGTGGACGAGAAGGCATGTAGGGAGCATAGGAACATAGTTTGTTGTTGAAGGAGAACGGGAGAAGAATTTGGAGAAAGTTTGTTAAACAATTGTCGAGTCGAAATAAATAGAAAGGGAGAGTTGAAATTTGAAGGATTTTTAATGCGAAACCCCTTGAAATGTTGAGCGGATGAAAGTGAAAGTAGAAGTGAAAGTTGGTTGCTGGAAAATCTGGAGTTGAGGGAGACGGTCTTTTTGTCGGTCTTGGTCTGAGAGTTGCTCCTCTCCGCTCTACGTAGAACTACTCTGCGTAGACATTAGTTCAAGTTAAGATTACTCTCTCCTTCTTACCTTTCACTCTGGCGATGAGACTTTCAGCTGTAGACTGTAGAACTGTAGAACTGAAGACGTGGAGGCTTTAAGTTTGCGTTCTTTGAGGTAAGCTCATCCGCTCCACTCTCGCCTTTCTATTCCTTCACAGTTAAAATATTGGATTGCACTGGAAAACGTCCACGTCGTCTGTCTCCACGACACCATTTTGTATTCCTACCTACAGAGACTCTCATTCCCAACTTTCTCTCCACATCTCCTCGTCATGAGATATATGATTTGGCGGTGAGTAGCTCCATGTATGTGGATGAAAGCCATGTAGGTGAAAGCGCTTATGCATATGAAACTTTCTCCTGAGCATCCATCGATATTCAGCAGCCGGTATGACTTTATGGGTTTGACATGACAAGGAAAGTCAAGTGAAGGCATATGGTAATGGTAAGACATGGTAATGAAATGGTCACAGTTGCACTTTGAATAAAAATCATCCCTTCCTTTCCCTTTCATCTGGTCCAATTCTTCCTTCTCATCTGCTCTGTATAGTGTCTTCTGGAGGTATGTCGCGGAAATTCTGATTTCCATTTCGAATGGAGAATGGGAAATGTATGGAGGACGTGAGTGTATTATTGATACCATTACTCCTTCCAGCTCTGACTCCTACCAAAATATATTATGCGAATATCAAAATTAACTCCAAGTATATGAAATTATGTCATCCTTTTTTTCTCAAGAATTCTTCCACAATCAGACTGCGTGGATTTTATACGTATGTACCTAGGTATAGAATCATACTGTAGGATTTCTTTTATATTTGGAAGCTGGTGCAAGAGGTATCTAAATTTAAAATTCAAGTCAAATAGATTCCCATCCATTATTCCCTCAAGTACTAGAATTTGGAATTTTTCTCTTAGATTTTTTTTTAATAAAAATAATATTGCGTAATCTGGATTTATTATTTTTGTCATAAGTTAAGAGGGAAGATGCGGGAGGGAGATGAAATCTAGGGACACGTCTCTCTTCCTATGGAGACTCAACAAGCAGTAGAGATAGAGTACCTATGCTGTGTAAGCCTGGAGAGTCTTGAGTCTTGAGAAAGCACTGAATATCCTTAGTTGTAGCCCGCGTATAGGTATTTCGTCTGTACATATAGAGTCAAATGGGTTTGTTTTATTAGGGATATTAAGTAGAGAATAGCGATTTAGCCTAAGCGAGGAGAAGAAGACGGAGTCGGGGAAAGAAGAGGCATGGAGGACGAGTGAATAATAATCGTCTAATTTGTAGTACTACACAACATTAATTTAAGGAAATGAGAGTAAAATCCTATGCTAAAGATAGAAATATGGATCACCAGGGAATAAATGTGATGGCCATCTGCAATATTATACCACATAAATACAACTATAGTGTGTCCTTGGTCTTCCCCAGTTCCAGCTCCAGTTCCAGCTTCAGTTTCCCCTCCCAATGACAATGTAATACAATTATTTATATGTGTGGATTTTACATAACTAGC
>JAQFZE010004638.1:0-11039 GCA_034695245.1 Dicyrtomina saundersi | reverse complement strand
CTTGGTTTGCTACTATTCATTATTTCTATAATATCTCAGCAGCACAGTATGCATAATTATACATGTACAAGAGGCTGAGAGGGACGAACTGTGTGTATGCACTTGTAAAATTACAATCCTCGTACTAATATAACATCCCCATTTAAAAGTCTTCAAGAAGTATACACCAGTACAGAAATCCAAATAAAATTGAAACAAGGAACACTATAGAATGTATACCACGACTAGTCTATATAGTACTACACAAGAGCAAGTAGAAGACGGACTGATATTTTCTCTACACTATCCTATTGTTAATATTATTAGCAATTTTTTTCTTCACCATCCTTATATTTCTATATATTTTGAACATATGAACTCTCTCATATGTTTTGAAATTACTATTCCTATTATTCATTATTATGAACAGAGAGCACACAATAATGAGAATTTAATATTTTTAATACATATTGAGTCTTTTGCAATTGCACTATAGTGTCTGCTATGAATTGATTATATGGAACAAACAAGAACTACTTAAAAGCAGAAAAAAACTTTGCAATTTCTTTGGACTTTAAACTAGAGTTGGAGTTTAAGTCGGTGGATCTATTTCATTCACGTATAGTAGGTATAGCTATGCTTGGGACTGGTATTGACTGATATTTCATCATGAATTTCAGGAGGGGAGATTATCCTAACTTAAGTCTCTATGTGTTAATGTAGAAAGTAGAATACTGATATATGCACGTCAATTGTAAGGAGAATGATTTTTACCCAGAATCTTTTAATGTTATGTGCTTTATCCACTTCATATATTGACAGTCAGTCAGTCAGTGATGTTCATTTTCTGTTTGTTTTATACCATACCTACCTACATCACATAATACTGTGGTACACTTTTTTCTACTAATAAATAGAGAGACTCGGAATAAGCCTAAAATATATGAACCTATGAACTTGGTGAATGTGTATAGGTAGTAGGTAGGTATGCGCATATATGTCACAACATAATTTAAGACAAAAGGGATTATAACTACTAAATTCAAATATAGAAACATCTAAATAGCATTGTCTTCAGTCAACTCAAGCCATTATCGTAGCATTTTATGATTTATATTGTTTGGACATAAAACTATGACAAATAAATGTTTAGTAAAACCAAGTCCTCTCATATGCTTCCATGTCTTCTCCCTACTGCTCTCTTTTTTTCCCTCTCTCTCTCTCTCTCTCTCTTATTCCCCCTTATCATTTAGTATTACATTTCATTACTCGTTCCAGCTATAACAAAACTATTAAAATAAGTAGATATGTGCATAATATACTTGTGTGATATCGTTCAAAATGTAGATGCTGATTTTAGATACATATACTCAAACATAGATTTTTGTAATACATAACTTTACTTCTCAGTTAAGTCGAAATTGAACCGATTCATAATGTAGTATATACCCGCTGTCGTGAGTTGTAAAAAGTGTGTTAACTTGTTTAAGTAAATGGGAATGGTTGGTTAAAAGGATGACGACTACGACGAAGACGACGACGACGACGACGACGAAGACGATGCGATATGGAATGATACGCGATATGATCATACATCAACATCGTACACTCACCACTACTACTATGGATCCCGTCTTATTTTATTTTTTTGTCTTTTGTTTTGCTAAGATTAACTGCTTCACTAACCAAACTAGATGAGTTGAGTTAATACACTAACTTCTTCCAGGTCTATCTTATTTCAATGTTACTTCCATGTGGTTGTAAAAAGTGTAAAGCTATATGAGCATAGGAACTGTATAAAATAGATTTAAAAGTAATGATGTCTATAGATTTCTTATTAGTGGATCTTTACTCTTTACTTTTATCTATCAGACCCATGCTTAGTTTTGAATTGACTTTTGAAGAAGTGAATGTTGAGAAAGTGGAGTTATTATATCATTCTGATGAAGACTATAAGATCACAAGGAATTTTTCATTGAAATTGAAATCAACAGAACACATCTACATGTATTTGTGCATGAACGTGTTATTGTTTACAGAGTTTTTACTCCAATTCTTTTTGAGATAAATTCATCCACAGTCCCACAGTACACTATATGTATTGGCTCACTATATACTAACATACTACTATTGCTATTCTGGTTCTTCTAAATATTAGTATCATCGTATCCTGTAATAAACTCAATAATTCAACGACTCAATTAATTTTTGTGCGTATTTCCAAGTAAATATTATGATCCTTTCTCACAAGTCAACTTCTTCAACTAACAAGACCAAAAGTTACTTGGTTAGTCAGTGGAGTGTATCCACTATCCATATCCATCCAATCATCCATTTTAATTCACATGATTTATTATTATTATTGCTGTATGTTCCGATGAAATACATATAATAAATCAATATTGTACTTCTCGCAAGGTGTTTGTTATTAACTTAAAGTTAAAAATAATGAAGCATCTTGCACTGATGCTGATTATTATTGTTAGACGTCGCAGAGCTAATAAAGCTAATAAAGACGTTTACTGAGTAGTACCTGTCTCTTGTTTGCAGGACTCATCTCATGATGATTGTACACTTGACTTCTTATGCGACCTACTATTAATAGTTTTTATCATGACATGTGATGTATTTATTAGAAGATGGAAATAACATACATAGTGTAATTGCGACAACAAGATGTATTGCGTATGTAAGTAATTCTACCGCCACTGGTTCTTCTGCTCTGGTTCTGGTAATCTGGTATTCTTGCAAAGCAAAAGTTATTCAGAAAAAACCGCCGTGCTCCGATTGGATTGATTTCACTTCTTACGCCATCGCCATCATTTTTTTCTTTCATTTCAAGAAAGAAGAAGTTCACCCACAGCATTTTGCCTTTGTATCCAGCATCCATCATCCATAAGATACAGATCTCTTAGCTGATTCTGTGAACAACATGGAGCATGGACTCTGCGTCCAAAGAAGTTTTTGTTAACATTCTTTTTTTTAAATAACTTCCAGTTTCCCAGTATTCAGGACTTATTCATATCGGTAAGTGTCTCTAATTCCCATTAGGTTGTATGTAGTACTACTTTACTACTTACAAAATTTCAATTGCAATTAATTACTGATTTGTTTTGTATATTAATTTGAGGCATTTTATTGAACTGAATTGTAGTTATTTATCCATCGTCAACCTTTCTACCATCAATATCGATTTGAGGAAATGCTAGGAATCTCATCTTTTAAGTCAGTCATCAGTCGTCATCTCATCAGTATCAGCCAGTTAAATACGTAGTCAGCAAGCCTAAGCTTTGCTACTAACCATCAACCATTAACCTTGAGCCACAGTTAAAATTTGTAAAATCGTGTGAAGTTAGTATTCCCAGGTTCTGTTATTTTTTTTTGTAAATTCAGTATGTAAAAGTATAAGGTAGACGAGGATTTTAGTTAAGACAATATTTCCAATTTATAAAAAACCGATTTCACATAATTCATATTTGTCGCTTCCATTTGTGACTTGGAAAGGATATAACCCAACAACCCAAGCACCACAAAGATAGAAAAAATGAAGGGGATAATAAAAACAAAGAAAAGAGAGGTTAATAAAAGGCTGGCTGACCACAGGAGAGATCGAAAAACGTTGAATATTGACAATGAGTCGTTGGGGATAGGTTGTTGGTTGTGGATTGTGAATTGTGAGTGTGACTAACAAAAGGGGGTTTATTGTTTGATTTGATAGTTAGAGGATTCCGTTCTCTCGTCCCATGTTTCAGGATTAATATTAGATGTTCCTACTCTTGTCTTCACAATTCCTGGATGATCATTCCTGCGTGGAGGATTTTTGTGACTGACAGTTTTGGGTTTGTTGGTTCAACGAAGAAGAGGACGAGAGGTGAGTAACATTAAGAGTTAATAAGAGACGCTACTTCATTTTTGAGTTTTAATCTGTTTAACTACATATCTACACTCTATTTATGCCTTTCAGCTTTCGGACGGTATTCATGCTTATCATAATGTCAGATGTAGAGTTTATAGTTTAGAAGCCGTTCTAAGATTAGTTTTTGAGGATTCCAACGTGCATTGTGGTATACTTGTCCTTTGAATAGATGATAGGTCTATCTCTATTTCATTATCCATGTTGACTATTGTTGATTTTTGTAAAGTACCTAGTAAAATTGTTTAAAAGTTCTAATTTTGTATTCATTTCAGCTCAGATCAGCAGCATCAGTCCTTGTGGCATATCCTCATCGTATTTTTTACGATGAGGAATAATTTACCAAGTATTGACGACGAGACCAAATTAAAGTTTGCTCAAACTGCGAAGTGGATGATTGTAAACTATAGAGATTGAAGCCTTCAAGTCCACCGACCTGTAAATACGTCGAATGTACGTACCTATGTGATCGACGTCGAATGGACTGCGATACTCCGGGAACAAGATACGCTCAGTTTTTTGGTGAGTTCGTCGTAGATTCGTAAGGTAAGTAATAAATACACCTAGAAAATAGAATAGAGGTACGTTTGAGATACACTTTACAGTACGAAAAGGACGAAAACTCTCCTGGTATATAACTAGTGGATGTGGAAGGTTGTTAGTGTTAGCATGCCTAGTGTGGGCAGAATCAGAAAGGAAACCCCAAAAAAACGAATCTTTCTTTCCTCTCGTTCGATCAGTTCTTCTTGGGCCGGATTTGCAGCCTGGTCGATGGTCTTGTCACTGAGTCCACCTCCTCCTTCTTCTCCTCCTCCTCCTCCTCCTGAACATGTTTTAGCTCAGCTTACCTACCTATCCATAATAAGAGCTACTGAGTTTTAGAGCATTCACCTACACAGTCTGTACACCAAACTCTATACCATTGGAAGCCAGTGCCATTCTATAGCAGTAGTCTCTTCTCCCATTCTCTCCCGAATTTTGAAGTTCTTCAGTCATAGAAGCCAGAGCTGGGAGTAGTACATAGAGCAGAATTACCTGGTGGAATACGTAGGTACATCAGTATCTACATATTTTGTGTTCGGGTAGGTACATACAATTTATTATTATTTCGTGCTCTGCTACTCTGCTCCGTCTCGACTTGGACGACTGGAGCACAATCTCATGCGCCTTTCTCTCTCTCTCTCTTCTTTAACTTCCTCTTACCGTCATTTCACTCAGCTCGTTTCCTTTGCGACTCCGACGCTTCGAGTCAGTCTTCGGTAACATCAGAACCACACAGTTTTGGAAGAACAACAACATCAGGTGAAGGTGCTGCTTTTTGAGCTCCCTTCCATTCCCATATCCATCCCTATGTAGCTTGTTTTTTACCCACTACCGGACTACTCGAATGCAATGCAGTTCGGTAGTGTACTGTAGTCGGATCCGATGTATGCCTCCTTACCCGTCAGGTTGATTATTATTTTAGTGCATGACCAACTCCCGTAGGATCCACCTCTGTGTGGAAGAGCTCCGCAAAAATTGTCCTCATCCCCCCGTCTTCAACTCTCTGGACCTACATACTACATACACATTGTACAGACAGTATGCATCAAATGTATTTATTAGAGTACACTCCACGTCTTCTAAGACCTACGGTTCGGTTTTCAGTTTCAGTTATTTGGTCTTACGATTAGAGTCTTGAGAGTCTTGGGCTCTTTGTTGTGTGTGCAGTATTGTAGCAGTGTAGGAAATATTCTGTTGAGATGTGCATTGTGGGGATTGTGTAGATGTAGTAGGGTGTAGTAGTGAGTGTTACCCAAACCATCATTTATAGGACGGAGCGAAAGAGCATAATAGGCGAGAGGAGATATAAGATATAGTGAATTGGGACTGGATGGATTGATAGCTGAAGAGAGAATCTATACCTATAAGGACGGTAGACGAGGACTGAGATACTTGTCTCACTCGCTCCACACAGAGACACACCACCGCCAGACTCGCGCTTCGCTTCGCCTTCGCCTGCTCCCTGCCTTCCTCATTCTCATCCCGAAGCACCTGACTGATCAGCAGTTGCGTCCAGTCCCTTTCCCTGAGCAGACGAGTCGGTGAGGACGGCCAGAAGAAGTTTCAACTTTTTACTCTCTGCAAAAGTATCTGTAGTAGTAATTACTCACACAACCTTACGTTCCACTCTGTTCTTTTTCTCAAACATTATTACACTCAAACAAATCATCATTCAAAAGTTCCAATATATCTCCCAAAACACTAATAAGTCCTACATTGACAATTTGCATTATTGATATTAGTCAGTGAATGTTACCATTACTATAGCCCTTAAAAACCTGAGACAGTCAAGAAGACAGTGTTGTGCCTTTTTTCCCTCATCTTTTTTTTTGTCGTCATTTGTGAATCTTTTGAATCTTTATGATAAATTGTCGTACTCTCGTAATCTTGGTAAATCCCTAGTTCGTCCTCGTCTTCGTCTTCGTTGATCATTATGTATGTAGTTCAACTTTCAACTTTAACTGAGAAAAAAAAAGTTTAGCGCTTTACGACAACAGTTGAGAGGAAAACAATAAGTCACAAGTTGGAAGTTCTCGTCTTTCGTCCTCGTACATTTAATAATAACCATCCTCAAACGTCCATATGAATATAATTATTAATGAAGAAGAAAAAATAAATTTACATTTACATAGTGTGCCTCTCTCTGTCTCTCTCTCTCTCTCTCTCTCTGTATCACCATCTCCGTGAATGATGAACACGAACAGTTGAAAAAAGTTACAAGAAAAGAAAAGAGAAGACGAGACTTACAGCGTAGTTAGTAGTTCGTCTTCGTAATCATTGATCATAGCGGCTGGAGTAGTGGTGGGAAAAGATAATAACAACTTATTGAAATTGTATTCTAAAATAATTTCCCTCGTCATTTGTATTCATCAAATATTGTGAATTGGATTCATCACCCTCATCTCCTATAAATTATTGACTGTTCCTACAGCATAATAATATTAAATATTATTCAGTTTTCGTTACTACTATTATCGCCACCGATCGCCTGCGTATATATATATGCTTGTTAAAAACTGTTGGAAGTGACCGGGATTTATCGAACGTAAGTTAAAAAAGTTTTATTGATACTTGACAAACGAAACCAAATATATGATAGATAGTAGGGCGAGGACGAGAGGGGAAATCTTGCTTGAAGTCTTGTCTTTTTCAGCCATGCCTTATTGGCGGCCTTTATTCTAGTAATAAACACTACTTGTATTTGCATTTCTTTGTTTCTTACGCAACGCTATTTCTTTATCTACTGTAAGTACTGTTTTAATTTAAGAGCTTGTAATGTATTGTTGTTAGTAGTTTTATCGACATCCAGTCATCGGGATCATCTCTTGATCGGCATCGGCGCGGCGGGAGGAGATGAGATGATTATTTTAAGCGTTTAGTATACGGGCTGAGGCCAAAGTATAATTATCAGCCAAGATTTGCGGGAAAGAACGCAACATTAAGATTTAAAGAGGGAGATTTCTTGGTCTAAAGCTGTGCGGTTTTTAATGAGTTAGCTCAACATTAGCATTCAATGTTTGTTCCACACTGTGATATCAGAGTAATGTGTACAGTATATTTTTATATGTTGACTGAACTTTTACTGCTATTACCTGGTTTTTTATTTTATTTAAATTTTTTTGGACAACACCGGTTGTTCAGTTCAGATTTTCTTGTCATGATAGCCAAGAATAGGTTGAGTTACTTCTCGGACTTCAGCACCAAAATTATTATTTTTAATGTAGCTTCAGGTTTAAAAACGTGTGCGTATATTTTCAGTGTAAGGAGTTCTATTATCTTACTTCCAAAATCAGAGCGCTCCAATTGATATCTGTCATCAGTCGAAACATCTAGCGCGTTCAGACCTGCATTCTGTTTGAACGTCGGTCGTAGTATATAGTATGTTTTTGCATACGGTGCTGATAGATCATTAAGGGAAGAAGAAGAAGGGAATGAAAAGGAAGAAATGCTATTTTTTTAAATATTTATTTTCTGTGTACGTGTGCATACGTTCAGAGATTGTTTAATGGGAGTATGAGTGGAAGTTGACTGAAGTCTACTTTATTGATAATCGACTGTGTGGATGGTTGTAGTATTTAAAGATTACAAGTAATAAATCTCATCTTCACCTGTACGTGTCTCCTAGGCTGATAATTATAGGACAGTGGTGGTGGTGTACCTTCCTACGTGGTACATGTAGGTGTAGGTGCCGAGAGGAGTAATCTCCTTCAAATAGAGATCACGAGAGTTGACTTGTTTTCTTTCCTTTGCGTTTTTGTAGTCGACCAGAAATCAGAGTGAGGAGTCGATCTTGCCGGTGGTGGCTGGTTGGTTTTGGTTGTGTATATGGAGACTCGGAAAGAAGGAATATACTGAAAAATAGATATCTATTGTCTGACCCCCGTCCGCGTCTTGACTTCAGCAATTGTGTCATCCTGTGTGAGCATTGAATTTCACCTTGTCAACATCATCATCATGGACTCATTCTCAAGTTGAGCAGAAGCAGCTAGCAGACGTGTAGATGACAAAGCAGGTATGTACGTTGATAAGCTATATAAAGTTCAATGGTGATGGTGATTTATATATTTGTGACATTTATATCTGTCATCATGTACAATTACAATATTCTCCCTGTCTGTAAATTCTCTGTATATTTTTATTTTGAGCGTAGAACTGCAGAATTGTCGGGTAGATAGATGTATATGCAAGCAGTCAGTATCCGCATCCTCTCTCTCTTCACCCTTGTTTTTTTGTGTGCTTCCCATTGAAAAATCCTGATTACTCAAATAACATTATTACGAATCGTCATTCCATTCAAATATCCTATCCCATTAGCAAAGGTTCTTATCACTTTGCAAACAAACTTGATTACAAAGAGGTTTATCAATTTGAGAATTCATCTCTCTCTCTCTCTCATCTTTATCAGGGGGTCTCTTCTCTTTTCCTCTGTGTTATTATTCTCTGACTCTTGAGTTCTGTATGGTTTTGAACTGGCTAGTCGGTCGGTAATAGTACTCCTATCCCTTAATGCAGTCTGATGTTATCTCTGTACGCAGATGGAAAAAGGAGTATCCAGCATCTATTTATGTACTCGACTAAACTACCTGCCTACGTTTCATTTGAGATGCATTAAAAAGTTGGATTTGGTTACTACTTGGTAATAATTCGACTGCGAAAGATTAACATGGATGTCTTTGCGTGTATTATTAAATATATAATATAATATGCAGGTTAAAGTTAGATGCTACTTTGCTTTTGCTTGCTTGAGGTTTTTGGTTTTTAAAGCTGAGTTTGACTTTTTTTGTATATACAATAATTTATCTGCAGTGTCCTGGCTCTGGATAATAACCACGTTTAAAAAAATATAATATTCTCAGTGAATGCTTAGTGGCTGAAAAGTCAAAAGCTCTAAAGGTATTTATGTAGAATTTTCCGCATTAAGCTCACCACAATGTCACAATACACAATATATGTACCATATGAATGAATGAATGAATGGTGGTGTTGGTGGTGGTGAAGCTCTCGAGTTCTACATATAGTACATTTATAATATATTGTATTATGATACGCTTTCTAACAATTAACATGACTTCTTGTGAGTTAGTGTCATGCCGGAGTTGGAGTTCGTAAGCCTTTTATCCTGATACGAAAATTCTGTTCAATATCATTTCAAAGATGTGCTAGAAAAAAAAGAATCTAATCTAATAACCTGCTTGTCTTTGCAAAGACATGTTTTGAAGTTCTACTTTGAGAGTTTCTTCAAAATGGACCTTCGAACAATGAGGTATATAATCCAAGAAAACAAATAGGAAATTAAATGATCTCATTCTCTTAAAGCAGAGTTTTTTATGAGTATAAACGTACGTACCTACTACCCACCATCGTTCCCGCATAATGCGTACGTACCTATCTATAATTGTGTGTAATACGTCCATGTAGCATGGAAGTATGCATGCACTTTGGGTTTGAACTCTTGACTGACTCGTTTTACATGCTTCTCTGTATATTTGAAAGTCTTATCGTATATTGTCGAATACGAAGGAATTGCCATTACCATCATTCTAACCACAACCACCACGCACGCATATATACTAAGGCAGGGAAAGAAGAATCAGGATCCAGGGAGCTTCTCTCGTCTCTGTCTTACTACAACGACATCGAAAATTACATCGTTATTGTCATTAAGACTCGACGAATAGATGTACATTTTAATGTCTTTCAGCCCACTGAATAATATGTCCTCATTGCATTGTCTCATTCTGACTGACTTCTTTGACTTTTATTCTGTGAGACAATCCTCTCAATTCTCGTCTCTTAACACATTTCATTGGTTTTTACGAGTTTGGACGCATCCAGTAGTCATAGTTAAAGCAGTCAATACAGATGCTCACAAATTATGATATTAATAATATTTATCTATGTATTTTCTCAAGAGCGTTTTTTTTTGTTGTTGTTGATGGGAGTCGTCAAAAGCTCTCAAAAGAAAGGGTAGTAGATGGATGCTCACATTAGTTTGTGAACCGTACATATGTAGCTAATGTTGGTAGTCAGTATTGTCAATGTTAACCAACCGCCAGAACAGTAACATTCAAAAATCATATATATATTGATCCATATTCATAAAGGCAATAATAATAATTAAAATCTTCGCTCCCCATTTTGTTGGCAATAATACACGGACGACCATCATGATATTATAACCATCTCATTTGCCTGCCATGTCAGAATTAGAACGTGAGCATCCAACAGTAATATCTCACCATTATGCCAAGTGAAGAGACTAGTGCAAAAGCTTAGGTACTTTGAATATATTGTTGTGTATAGGAGGAGATAATGTGGTGGTGAGGAAGGCTAAAAAACAAACGAAACAACTCTTCTTGGTTCTCAACACAGAAAGAAGGGTAATAATGATCATGTGTCTTCTACTTATTATTGTTCAGATATAGTAGAGACTACAGAGACAGACCTATAGAAAATGTTACTCCATCTTCGCATCTTTAAGATTCCAAGCATCCTTTCCTTAACCATTATTCTAAGCTCATGCCTTGAGAGAACGTGAGTGATATGTGCGGTGGGAAGACCTTTTGTATCTAGTCTATCTATACTGACTGATAAAAGGTAGGTA
>JAQFZE010004637.1:0-11042 GCA_034695245.1 Dicyrtomina saundersi | reverse complement strand
GACCTCGACAGTAGCTACCAATTGAATGGACTTGCGACAGAATGACTTTAAGAATCGTATGGACTTGCGACAGAATGGTTTTAGCCGTGCACTGGACTTACGACAGAATGACTCTTCACCGACGACATGTAGGTACACATTTGTTCTCATTTTTAAAACATTTACGATACAAATTTTGTAGAGAATTTAGTAGAAAATTTCGTGTAATCATGAAAAGCTTGTTATTAGAAAATTATATCTTTTCAAAAAAACACAAGCAATTTACACATTCTGCAGTTTTTACAAATAGTTAAATATTCAAAAAACAGTAGTACCAAATGTGTAATATATTAACATATTTGTTTAGCAGTAATTACAAAATACACTTTTTCCATCAGAGAATAATTTAGGAGGTGCTGAAACTAATTATTGTAAATATCATATTGGGCACTGTTTGGCCCTACGATTTTTGGAAATTTTTACATTTTATCTCATTTTGCATTTTAGCAGATTTACAAACAAAAATGATTTTCTTCTTTTAAAAAAAGAAACATATAAAACGTTTAAACATGTAAATACATATCGTCGGTGAAGAACTAAAATGACCTTTATCGAAACTTATCTAGAATCAAAATGAGCTATGACATGAAAACAAAACAAGCAGCAGACGTGTTTTGTTGAGGTAGGTTTTTTAAAAGTATGAAAGTTTTAGTTTACTTTTTATAAAATTGCAGATGCTGCAATATTCAATATAAAAAACATTTAGAATCTTCATTTTACTTGAGTTTAATAAATGCAAAATATTTTATTTGCATGTTATGTAAATGTGCAAAAACGTTTCTTTGCATGTTTTCAAAATAAATTTTAATATTTTTGTGAATAGATGATATTGCTTTTGGCTACAATTGGATATGGGTAATATTGGTCCTTTACAGACGTTATATTAAACTAGGATTTTGATTATAACTAAATATAATTTAATAATTGAACGTCATATTTGTACTGACTATTTAAACAATTACGTAGAAAATTTAGCACTGATGTACAAACTTGTAAATTGAACGTCCATCATAAAAAAAATGTAGGTAGAGCAATTTGTGTACTCTTTAAAGCTTGTCAATAGAAAATTTTACTCGTTTTAAGAACACAAGAGAGAAAGACTTTATTAAAATAAACTGGACGCTATCGTCTAACGACGATAGCCCAAAGGTCTCAGTAACTATACGCTACATCATTCTTTGAAGTATAATTTATGTCTGTAAATGTAATTAAAAATGTAATTAAAACAGTCTACAGTTTTCTAAAATAAATATTTAAAAAACTAATAAACATATTTTTTGAAGCGCTTTCTCTGCTGGACTGCAAAGGTAACTACTTTAAACTAGTATTTAAAAAAATGAAATTTAAGTACGTTACCTTTAACTTGTAGATTTGTTTTTGCACGATTTAGGCGAAGTGTTGATTTAATTGATTAATTAAATCTGTCCTTACCGCAAAAAAAATGCGCTGCTAAATCTCTTTCCTGTAGTCGAAGCTACAGGACGAAGGTGTTAAATGAAAAAAACAATACAACTTTTACAAAAATTTAAAAACAAAATAAAAACAGATAATCAAATGAAAAATTAAGAGGTTTAATGGGATCAGGTTCTTTTCCCTACAACTTTCGGAGTGAAGTGATGGGCTGACGATCTCAACTTATGGCTTTTAAAGGCAAAAAATTTTACGTAGCTTACATGTTTAGGCCAGCAGACATAACACTTAAACATTAGATCTTATTGTGCATTAAAATAGCATATACAGGATCTTGTTGATTTATTTTAGTGAAAGAGGTTGCAATACATAAATGTATTCATGTGCTTTTAATTCCTGTGAATAAAACTTTGTTGAGGAAAGGAAGTGAAATTAAACTGGTTTTAAGAGAGTTGAACCCAAAACTGAATGAATTCCAGGAACTGCGCTCTACGTCATCAAGGCGAAGCATCACTTGCAGTGGTTAGCACAGCTATGTAGATGTAAGGTAATATGAGTGCAAGTAAGTTAAATTCAAAATCAATTCTTTGCACAAACAAGTTTCTGCTGCGTTGACTGTTTGGAAGCCGCTACAGTTATGTGAAATCATGTATGTAATAAAAAATCGAAGTAGCAAAAAAGCAGACACGTTTTCATTAAAAATTAAAATAATGTATCAACGAATATATTAATGTGCATAATTATGCCACTAACAAGGTGTTTTATTATTGTTTGATTTTCTTTAAATATGTGGATTAAATCATGCGCTGTTAAAAGTTAATTAAAAAGATGCTTAGACAATTGAAAACATTATTTTTAAAATATTTTAATTATTTACAATAGGTATTCTAATTTGAATAAACTAATATGACATTTTAAAAAACGTTCAAAGAAATCATTTTGCAGTTTTAAAATTCATGAAAATAAAACTTGTTGCGAACTTGGAAATAAAAATAAATGTGCAATTAAAAAAAGCAAATAAATAAAACGTTTTACTGTTTAGAAAATGAGGTAAATATACAAATTTGCGTCCTGAAGTTTTACGCAATAAAAACACCTTGCGAAGTTAATGCATGCAAATTAAATAATTCGCACCTATTTCATTTACGCGAACAGAACTTTTGAAACTTTCTAAAAGTTTGCGTTCGAAATATTTAGACGCAACTAAATACAAAGGTTTTTCGCTGTTTTCTAAACGCAGACCTTTCCAATTTAGTGTTTTCTAACTAAATTCGTTTGACTTGGGCTGATTTTGATTCTTCTCTCGAGATAAAATTACAATCACAAACGAAGCCAAAAGCTCTTCAAATTGTAATACTGAGGAAGTGCAACATGTGACGCGGATTCCAGGAATCAAAAAAACATGTTTTGCATGTCTAGTAAAACTGCATTGATTGCAGTGATGAACTTTCTTCTTTTAGCTTTGCAGTAAATTAATTTACAAAGTAAGATTAAAAATAATGACGATTGCAATTTAATTAAAAGGTCACCATAATTAGTTTCCTAACAATTTATGTAGTCTCGTCATCAGCAATAATAAAAAATATTTTTTCGCCTTTTTGTATGAAAGAGTGCATCAACACAGTGACAAAAAGGTCGAAATGTGTAAGCCCCTAACTCACTGTATTTAATTGCCCGTCAGTGTAATAGGAGGGGCAGATTCAACATCTATTCCCCCTCCCCTTTCGCTATCTCAAACAGATGTACCGTATAAACTATTTTTGCTCCATATATAATTAAGTTGAAACACGTACCCAATATATGATGACGTACTAAATCTCCTTTAAATAGGTAATAGCTAAAAGCATTCAAAGTGCGAAAGACACGGCAGTCATACAGTACTACAAGCCTAAATATTTTGATGGCACCATTTATAGCCAACTCTTCACTCTAAAGGACAATTTTTTTTATTTTGTTAGCAAACAAATGTTTTTTGCATATTTTTTAAATCTGCACAAAGTCTACATAAGATTTTAAAAAACAAAAGCGCAACGTATATTTTACACGTAATTATTCAGAATGATTACATTAATTGACAAATATTTTATTAAAATAATTTATTTTGTAAACTTGTATTACGTGCACTACTGTCATAAGTACGATGTGCGTATCCTATTTTCTTGTGTTGTAGTTAGTAGTGATGGCAAGGAGTGCCAGTAATAAGCAATGGTGATGGAGCTGATGGGCCGCGATGAACGAAGCAATAAGTATAGGTAAGCTTACGATTAGGCGTAAGTAGTAATTACGTAGGTAGGTAGTAGTGTTTATTACTTAGTATTTCAGTAGTATACAGCTCAATGACTTGCTTTGCATCTTGCAGATACTAAGACTAGCTTGTCTTACTGTAGTGTTCCTACAAGTTGTATTGAATGAATTATCATAATTATGTAATTATCCTTATATTACTCAGGATTACAATGTGCATATACAACACTAATACCTCACCTATTAAAAACTAATTCCCCGTGTCCTTTTTAAACGCTTACAGTAAATTAGTATAATATCTTATGACCACAAAGCTATATTTGGAATTGTTGGGCTTGTCAAGGACAGTGAGTTTTCAACAAAAATTTTTAATATGTTGCTGTACGATGCCGCCTACCAACATATAATTAATTACGACTCGTACTCCTCGCGAGTTACAGTCAACAAGAACGTGGCATCCTAATTAATTATATCTACATATCGATGATCTCCCATCAAGTGAAGAATTTAATAACCGGTTTCATTACGTGGCTTGCAAACACAAAAACTCAACCACATGGGAATTTAGTGCTTCAGCAGACAAGACGCGTAGCCCATATGACATCATGCATCGTTCGTAAATGATGTCATCATTGATGTGGGTTAGTCCTAAAAACCTCCGTTTTTTAAGCAATGGTAAAAAACTTGTCATTTTATTGTGAGGCTGCAAAAAGGAGGTGGTGTTTGAGAAACCCAACATTTCGTCTATGGTGTCATTTATGGACGATCCCCAAATAGCTGTTGGAATCCCTATCTCTTCAGACCTTTATATTCCGAGTGCCACTCACGTTCAGTACACCAAGAAGCGTCTATCCAGTTTTCATTGCTGTGAGTAAAATGAAATTGTACAATTTTAGTCGTTTGCTTTATTTTTAACTACCTACTTAAGTCATTTCAATTTGTTACCACATTGAAAATTTAATGTTTATATGTACTAAAAATCGTAATTTCGTTTGATACCTAATAACTATTATTGTACTGTAAAACGTTAGTTACCAAAAACAGGAAAATAGAACAAAGTGTCTCAAGAATTCTGGAATCAAAAATCATTCGTTCTCGTGACGGGGCGAGTCGTGGCTTAGGTCGGCAGATTGCCATTCAATTCTCTAAGAAAGTAGCACCAGGATCTTTATTCCTCCTCGTGGCAAGAAGTGCGGGTGCGCTGGAAGAAACAAAAGCTTTAGTTCTGGAAGCATATCTGTCCGTTGAAGTGGTCACTTGTGCACTGGACTTGGCTAAACAGGAACAGGACGGAGCCGCCTATTTAAATCTGATCACAACCACCCTCACTGCTATTGGACGACAGGCCTCAGATTTCAACCACGCAATTTTAGTTCACAATGCGGCTTCTCTGGGCAACGCGGCTCTGCGTGTGTCTCAATACGACGATCTGGAAGAAATGCAAAACAACTTCACCTTGAATCTTTTCTCGCTCATCCTCCTCACTACGCAATTTCTTAAAGTTTTCAAGAACCCTGAGAAACAGCCAGCTCCAGATCAGCTCCTTGGCGGCTGTTACACCTTTGAAAACATTGGGCTACTACTGCAGTACAAAGGCGGCTCGTGGCATGCTCATGAAAAGTATTGCATTGGAAGAGCCGTCCGTTCAAACTTTGAGTTATGCTCCCGGAATGTTTGAGTCGGTCATGCACCACGAAGCGTTCAACAATACTGCGGATGAAGAAGTAAGACAACTCATTCGGGATGCACGAGAACAAGGCTCTGTTCTTACAGCGGAACAATCCACGAAAAAACTTGTGTGGATTCTTGGAGAGGGAAAACATACTAAAGGGGAACATGTTGACTACTACGATTTCCCAGATGCATAAAATATGTAATGTGATGAAATTGCGAATAAATCAAAATCAAAGCTGAAAAATACACACAGTAGTGTAGTTTTGTTAACCGTCTATGATGGACCTAAATCCACCTAATAATGTTGATAAAATAATATTAAAAATAAACATGTGGAAATGTTGACGTCATTTATGCACAGCTCTTTATTGATATTTTAGGTATGCTGATAATTATAAATACATAAGATGGTAGGGTAAATTTATTTAAATTCAGACGGATGTAAGAAAGTACCCAATCCATAATGGAATGATGTCATCTCCTCCATCAACACGCATTGGCATTACGAAATCTGGTATTTCTTAAAACAAAGCAACACGTTCTTTCTGACACGTTATAAAAATTTTGTGATCATAAAAGCACAATTATAACAAAATATTATTTCTCAAAATACTAATAAAATAAGTACGAAAAATGTTTTATTGGCAAATATAACTTAGTTTTTCGGACTTTCTTTTTATGGTATTCTGTGAAAAATTGAGATAACGAGTTTTGCTATTAGTGGGAAATAGTAAAAGCTAGATTCACTTTTTGCACAAAACAGAGATATTTAAATTTGATTTTTCGCCAACAATATTCTAACTTTTTAAAACTTGCTATTTCGACATTTTACACTTTTTAAAAATGCCTATGCAGAAAATTATACACTATTTAAAACGTTGTGAATGGAACTTATTGATATTTGTAAAGTTGCAACTGGAACATTTTGCACTTAAGAAAAAACCACGTAGATAAATCATTTAAAACTATTGTAACAACTCATATAAGTCACATTATTTGTGTCTTTGACTTGGCTCATTTTACTTCTGGCTTTAACTGGAAATGGCTCATTTTAATTCTATACGAACAATAAATGGATTATTGGAATATTACATTAGTGATATCCTACCTATAAAAAGTCAAACGCTGTTTTCCTATGCCCCTGCCAAATGCTCATACTAATGACATAAATATGTAATACTTATTTTCTGACCGAGAAGCTGCAATGTAAGTTGTCGCGCTTGTGAAGGACAGTGAGTTTTCAAAAAAAAAGTATAATTATGTAATGCCATGCACACACATCCCAAGATTTTATTACGACTCCAACTCGTCACTCGTCACAGGTTATAAAAATGTGACATTCTATTTAGTATATCTACAAACATGATCTCCCATCAAGTGAAAAACTTAAGAACCGGTTACATAACATGACTTTAAATTGAAAATTCCACGTGGCATAATTAGTTGAAACTTTTTGTTTATTAATCATACAACAGGAAACTAATAAACCCTATATAAGATTTGTTAGAATAAACAATCGTGATGATTTCCTGTCAACCAAGTATTTCCAAATGACACGTTTTTTTCATTTATAAACTCAGCCATTTCTGCATCATATTTACATTGCATATTTTACGACATTTTGATTGATCTGTTGCCTAATTGTAACTGCTTTCTTCATTGTCAGTATTTTGTTGCAACTAAAAATAATTTAGTTCCTAATTAGTTATGTAAATAGTTTAGATATTAAAAAAATAAAATTAACTTTTGTATTGTTTTATTCATCTTCTAAATTTGCGTCTCTCAACCTGCCTTTAATTATTACAAAACACAAAACTAATTATTATTGTATTGCATTATTTTTGGAGCCATTAGCTGACATAGTAATGGTGAAGATGGGATATGGGAATAACGTTGCCCACCTCGTGGGTGTTGTCCTACTTGCTCTTTCAAGTTTGGTCGCTGCGGA
This sequence comes from Dicyrtomina saundersi, assembly GCA_034695245.1. Taxonomy (NCBI): domain Eukaryota; kingdom Metazoa; phylum Arthropoda; class Collembola; order Symphypleona; family Dicyrtomidae; genus Dicyrtomina; species Dicyrtomina saundersi. The sequence goes on along the minus strand of JAQFZE010004637.1, from coordinate 3,727 downwards.
AATTGAGATATTCACCTTCCGTCATAGCTGTGAGTAAAAGCCTGTTCAATAATTACTATCCTCTGGGCATGGGTTTTGAGTGTCACTTACATTCATTGCTTCTTTCTGCCTATGTGGTATTCATATCATTAAAACCTGACAAAATTAATTTGCATTTTTTAAGAAAAAACTTGTTACTAACATTTGACAACTTTCTAAACAAATGTTTTCGGACTTAGACCTTGATTTCACTAGAAAAGTTAACAATTGTTAGCCTTAAGAAACACACTTTCAGAGTTAATCATTGTTAAATCTAAAAGCGAGTTTCTTAATGCTAACAATTGTTAACTTTTCTAGTGGAATCAAGGTCTTACAGAGCTTTTTTACAAGTCTTGGGGTGATGTAGGTATACCTTAACTTACAGCCTAATAGATACTTCTCACCTGAGTTTAGTATTAGTAGTAGACATGAATATTAGGATTAGTAGTACAACATGAAAAATAGTGAAGAAAAAAAGTGAAGAGAGGCCATGCAGTTGCCGTAAGCACATTTTGAATAAAAGTTGCTTCATTTTCATGATAAGTATGGGGAGAAGTCGTTGTTTCTTGTGGAATAGGTGTAGTTGTAGTTGTAGGTACTTCGACGAAGCTTCCATCGTTATCCTTGTCATTCGCTCCAGGTTGATTGTTGCAACCGTCTGTGGCACACAAACACGTGACGCCGGAAAAGGTCAAATTGTATGGTTGCCGTGTCACGGGTTCCAAACGCGGGTATGTAACATTTTCTGAAGCGTGAAAACACTCCTCACCTTTTTTGGGGAGGGGTTCAGAAGAACATTTTCGATATACAATTTGTTTTGAGGTGGCATCCCAGTATTCCCATTTACCGCGGCCGCCATCATCCCAAACGTAGAGCTCCATAAATCTAGTGGTTTTTTCACAAGTGGGTTGCGTGGAATTGCAGGTCATTGGTTCAAGTGCAGGATGCCAAGGAGTAATTGGTGGCCAGTCAGCATACAGGCTGACGCAGTGAGAATTAAATTTTGGAAGATCTCCACCAGCAAATTTAAACTGGGACAAGTAATCATAGATGAGCAACTCCTCTGCAGCAGAGCAATGGTAGCATTTTAGACCTTTTAAAAGAAATATGTTTAGAAGACGTGTTTCTCGATCAAACCTTTTCAATTATGTTTTACGAAATTAAATTAATAAGCCTCACAAACTTGCGTTTTTGTTTTATCAGTGTTTTTACATAATTACCTGCAAAAATATAAAATAAGGCGTTTAAAACCCACAGCCATACTAGCTTCTTCGAACAGGTGACCATACTGCACATTTGTAGATGATATTCTAATGTTTGCTCTTAGAGGATCAATTAGGATTCATAATAATCATTTATATATTTAAGATTCATTCTGGTTTTCATTAAATGTGTTTATTTTATTTAGGAAAGTATTGTATTGTATACTGAGCTGTATGGCTATTGCAATTGTGCAACAGTGACTTAATAAAGTTTTTCTATCTCTCTAAGGCAATACAAGGTGCTTTGAATTGGCTTTTGTGATTTCTTGTTCCAAATATTTAATGGTAATTAATTAATGCTCGTTGCCGCTAATAAAATGACACTAGCCATATATTAGAGAACTTGTTGGCTAGTTAGCAATTTCCTTCAGTCTGAAGTTTGTTTTCCTATTTGTTTAAAATATTGTGTTATTTAAATATAATATTTAACAATAAAAATAAAATTATTTAAAAATTTTGAAATTTTAAAAACTCCATACAAATTAGTATTTTTATTTTATTAAATAGAAATTTAAATTATTTATTATCAAAAATAAATTTGGTACAAAATTCAACTAGCTAGTCTTTTATAATGTTTTTTTTATTGTTTTGTAATTCAGATTTTCTAGGCGCTGTCATTACAATTTTTCTTCCAGTATTATAATAATAAAAATTCATTAGAGTAGCAATAAAACACTACACTATTTAATAACTAATTTTTGACTGAGGTTACACATGCATTTTTACAAGCTAAAAGAAGGACGGGACTTCAAGAGTTGTAAATGATTAGGTCTACACATTTTGTAAGTAAAATTATTTTACAATCAAATATTTTAATTAACTTAAAAACTTTAGCAAATAGCATCTGGTGGAATTAATTTTTAATTTGATAATATTTATTCCTACTTATCTACATGATTTAGTTGAGCTTTAAGTTACCCAACGGAATAAAATTACAATACAATTACATCATTTTAAAGCCCTTGAAAATTAAAAACATCAAAATTTCTTTAAAATTAAAAATTATTTTATGTTTATAACAATTACAGATAACATTATTTACCGTACGCATTTATTAGAGCCTAGAGCATAATTATAACTCAAACGTTCTAACTGGATGCATTTAAACTTTACAAGTAGTTCTAAATATATACATGATCTCAAAATAGCAAATAATTCCAACTTCATTATTTAAAAAATGCAAAATGCACTATGTGCATGATGTTAGTTGCAATATAACGTAACTACCTACGTGACTTTTAAAAGTACTAACTTTTCCTACATAATGGTTCTCAAAATTGCAAAAATGTTTTATTTACATGTTTTAAAATTGTATTTTTCATTGCAAAATATAACAAAGTACAAACATTCTTACGTACATTATTTTAAAACTTCAAAATAATCTAACTAGGTACGAAAAATATTCCAAAGCTCATTCATAAGTAGCATCTTTTTTAACAGCAGTTTAAGTAAGCAATATTTAGCTATTATATTGCTTATTATAACAAGTTGCAGAAATTTGGTATATGTGCCTTTTGAATTGTACACCTCTTTGTAAATCCATTAACTTTGAATTTAAGGTCACAAATTGTTGACTCACAATGCACTATTAAAAAAGACAGTTGCCAAACCAACAAAAATTGCATCATGAACAAAATTCAAAAGGCAAAAGAATTAAAATGGATTTTCGTAGTCAGCTAAACACTTCAACACCGCAAAGTCCTAGTGATTTGTTCACATGTTCGTTTTGTGAAATTGCAGATCGTTTTCCATTTTCCAGCTGAAGGGTTCAAATAATGAACTGCTTTGTTTTAATAATTTATTGCATGTTTTATTAAAAATATGATTTTGTGAGGGTTTTAATTAAGTTGTAAACAATTGATCATCAAAGTTAAAGTACATTTGGGTAAGTGTGACTGCGTAGTTGTTTCTGCTTCGTGTAATTTGAATTACACTCAGTAACTGCAACATCATTCTAAGAAACAGGGGCGTAGCTGGGGGGGATGCCCGAGTGCCCGGGCATACCCCGAAATTTTTGAATTAACACTAGGTATGTTTATTATTTTTCAATATAACAAATAAATTAGCAACATAACATTCACGAAAGCATTTATTTCAAGGCATTTTATCTTAAGGGTGCAAAAAAAATATGTGGATCGTAGATATAAATAATTTACGACTTATGAAATTTAAGGTAGGGTTGGAGGAGGCAATTTTTGCGTGACGGGCATCCCCTAATATTTCATTTCAGCTACGCCCTTGCTAAGAAAGGCTGTAGGGATCTGATTTATATAAATAGTAAATGCGAAAGCAGTTTTTAGGCCGAGCTATGGAGAAGAAAGATAGGGCGGAGCAACGCTTGGACGAAGATGAGCGACTGACAGAATCCAAAATATATTTGAAAGAAAGAACTGGGAGAACTTGATTTACCGTCATGTCCGTGACGGTCTTCCACACCTGGCTTGTTG